>CM038702.1:67453089-67510589 GCA_021613375.1 Megaleporinus macrocephalus | reverse complement strand
AGATTCCTTTTTTATATTAAAACCACAAATATTGTATATATTTTATATGGAATTAAATTTATAATTTATTATGAAATGTGTATTTCCACTCTGCTTAATATTTCATAAAACTTGTCTTAGCAGTTTATTATTTTATTTACTTATTTAAGTTTTGTTGGTTTGAGTGATCCATTTTAGTTTAAGGTAATGGACAGTGATTCTGTTTTCTCCTTCATATAATATAATCAAAATATATAATCAGATATAATTACACTCAGCAAAAAGTTTGGACACAGCTACCCAGTTGTTTTTTTTCACTGTTTTAATAATATTAGTGAATAATTGTGATGAGATCAAAACTATAAAATAACACTTAACATTCTGGTCAGCAACTTCATGAGGAGCCACATGAGCTGCTTTTCTAACAGGACTAAAGAAGATGCACATGCTGAGATCTTTTTGTTTCTGAAAACATTTTTTATTTAAATACAGTATATTTAAATGTTTGTCTTAGAAATATTTTTGTACATAGACACCAATTTCATTATGTGAACTTGTCTTTAAGCAATATATTACATTTTTATAACTAATAAATATATATATTGAGTTAGGTGTGTCCAAACATTTGACTAGTAGTGTATATATTATATTACTTAACTAACATTGGCTTTGTGTTTTGTGTCAATAGAAAAACTTGTTTTAATACTTGTATTTTGGGAAACAGATGTAACAGAAAGGAATGGTTTTGGAATGGTTTTATCATGTTTTCATGCCTTTCCTTGTAAATATTTTTTATGATTAATAAATTGTACATTTCATGTATTTGTCAAAAAAAAACACAATGATACACTGACTAACAGGCTGTAATTCCATAATCATTTATTTTTAAATAATCATTTATTTTTTTATCAGGATCTGGAGCACAAAGTCATCTCTCTGGTAAAGACTCAGCTGAAGAAGTTTGTGAAGCTGCTGAGTTTGGATTACCCAGCATGCCCTGAGAGAGAGGTAGAGGGTGAGGAGGATCAGAGTGTCAGAGAAGGAGCATTGAAGATCACACTGCATGTGCTGAGGACCATGAACCAGACAGTTGTCGCTAACAAACTACAATCCAGTATGAAATCCAGTGTGAACATCCTAATGTGATGATGTTATAACATGTTATATTGTGTTTGTAGTAGTGCTAAAACTAAATGTCAGTATGTGATATATTTCTGTTTATTTCTTCATCTTTTTTTTAGAACTAGCACCTTTATGTCATCAAAAACTCAAATCCACACTGAAAGAAAAATATCAGAAAATTAATGAAGGAACCTCAAATCCTGAAACCTCAGCACTCCTGAAGGAGATCTACACGGACCTGTACATCACAGAGGGAGGAAGTGGAGAGGTCAATAATGAACATGAGGTCAGACAGATTCAAACAGCTTCCAGAAAACCAGCAACACAGGAGACGCCCATCAAATGCAACGACATCTTTAAAGATAAAGCCATCAGAACTGTGCTGACTAAAGGAGTAGCTGGAATTGGAAAAACAGTCTCTGTGCAGAAGTTCATTCTGGACTGGGCTGAAGGAACAGCCAATCAGGACATTCTGTTCATATTTCCACTTCCTTTTAGAGAGCTGAATTTGATAAAGAAGAAGAAACTCTGTCTGGTGGATCTTCTTCATCAGTTCTTCAAAGACACAAAGACATTAAAACCGAGAGACTATGATCTCTATAGAGTCATGTTTATCTTTGATGGTCTGGATGAATGTCGACTTCCTCTCGATTTCCAGAACAATGAGAGTGTATTTGATGTTAGACAGTCAGCTTCAGTGGATGTGCTGCTGACCAACCTGATCAAGGGGAATCTGCTCCCCTCTGCTCTCCTATGGATAACTACTCGACCAGCAGCAGCCAATCAGATTCCTCCTGACTGTATTGACCAGGTAACAGAGGTACGAGGGTTCAGTGACCCTCAGAAAGAGGAATACTTCAGGAAGAGGATCAGTGATCAGAGCCTTGCTGAAAGAATCATTACACACATGAAGTCCTCAAGAAGTCTCTACATAATGTGTCACATACCAGTCTTCTGCTGGATTGCAGCCACTGTTCTAGAGAGGATGTTGGGTGAAGCTGAGGGTGGAGAGATCCCCAAGACTCTGACTCAAATGTTCACACACTTCCTGATCTTTCAGATCAAACACAGCAGCCAGAAGTACCAGAGAAGAAGAGACACTGATGATAAGAAGTCTAGAAAGATTACTCTGGCACTGGGAAAACTGGCTTTCCAACAGCTGGAGAGAGGAAACCTGATCTTCTATGAGGAGGAGATGAGAGAGTGCAGCATTGATATCAGAGAATTGTCAGTGTGCTCAGGATTGTGTACTCAGATCTTCAGAGAGGAGTCTGGTCTGTACCTGGGGAAGGTTTTCAGCTTTGTGCATCTGAGTGTTCAGGAGTTTCTGGCTGCTTTATATTCATTTCTTTCTTTCATCTCCAACAAAGAAAACACATCACTTGGAGTTTTAGATTTATGTACAAAGTCAACAGTGTCTGAGTTTCTGAAGAGTGCAGTGGACAAAACCTTACAGAGTGAGAATGGACACCTGGACCTTTTCCTGCGCTTCCTTCTGGGCCTCTCACTGGAGTCCAATCAGACTCTCTTACGGGGCCTCATGACACAGACAGGAAACAGCTCTCAGAGTAAAGAGGAAATAGTCAAGTACATCAAGAAGAAGATCAGGAAGAATCCCTCTCCAGAGAAAACAATCAATCTGTTCCACTGTCTGAATGAACTGAATGATCATTCTCTAGTGCAGGAAGTTCAAACATACCTGAACAGAGGAGGTTCCAGTGGTCTCAGTGGAGCTCAGCTCTCTCCTGCTCAGTGGTCAGCTGTGGCGTTTGTGATTCTGAATTCAGAAGAGCAGCTGGATGAGTTTGATCTGAGGAAATATGAAGAATCAGAGCAGTGTCTTCTGAGGCTGCTGCCACTGGCCAAAGTATCCAGAAGAGTTGTGTAAGTATTGATATGATATCACAAAATAAATATTTATCAGTTTTGTGTTCACCTCTAGAAATTCCTGAGTGAAATCTAGCTGAATATATAGTATATAGTGTATATATATAGTATATATACTAGCTGAGTATATTCTTATTCATGTTTTATGTTTTAAAGTTAATCTGTTATTATAAACACTTTTAATGATCAGTGTTTATTAATTGATGTATTTATTATTCTGGTCTGTTTTGTTCTCTTTGTTATGTGTGATTCTGCTTCATTACTCTAATGAAAGTTTCTACATTCTGATTGTACTCTTTTGGTGTGTGTATGTTTAAGTGTGTGAGAGAGACGTTCCTAGAGAACGTAGACTGGTAGACTAGTGTTTTGTTCTGATATGTTGATTTTGTGTGTGTAACAGATAATGATGGTTTGTGTAGATTCTCTATGTAGTTTGTGTTGTTCTTTCTTGTCTGTATTTGTTTGTGTGTTTGTGATTCTTTGTTAAGGGTGAGTTTTAAATTGTTCTATTTCTCTCCGCAGGGTGTCTAGTTCCAGTATTAAAGAGGGAGGCTGTGCTGCTCTTATTCGAGCTCTGAAAATGAACCCCTCACACCTGAGAGAGCTCAATCTGAACATCAGTAAACCAGGAGAGTCAGGAGTGAAGCTGCTCTCTGATCTACTGGAGGACCCACACTGTAAACTGGAGAAACTACAGTGAGTTGCTGACACAGTTACACACAAACAAACATATAAATATTATTTAAATTTTCTCACTAATGTAAATAAAGAAAAACAAACACCAGCATGTGAAATGGATTCAGAGACACAGAGTTTAAATAAATAAAGTTCATTAATTAATTAATTTATAAAGTTCTGGTGGTTCAGTGTCAGTGCAGATGCTATGCAGTCCATTAGCTTAGCATTAGCCTGTTGTGGAATGTAATCAGCTGTGATGAAGATGGCAGTAAACTCTCTCGGTGTGTAGAAAGGTCTGTCAGAGGAGCAGTGTGTTCTAATACTGTCTGTAAATGTACACCATTCATTACTAACGTATATACAGTCGTCCACCTTTGATCTTAGCGGGGTCTGCAGATCTGTCTGCTCTGTAAACAGAGCGGCCCACTGGCTCGATAGTCACATCCAGGACAGTGTTATCCAGCCAAGTCTCTGTGTTACCATCATACAGCTGTCCATTCAGTCAGAAGTCATCCTCAGTCGTATACCGTACGTCTTATTGACGAGTGACCGTGAGTTGGAGAGGAAGAGACTCTGCAGGGGTGGTCTATGGGGGTTACCCCTTAGCCTGACTCACACACCAGCTCTTTTACCTTTTACTTCATCTGCCTCCAACACCTTGTATACAGTCTATACATGTAAACAGTGCTGCTGCTCTTTATTACATATTTACACTACTGACTTCATAACTGTGTATTTACACTACTGTAAACTACACTGTTCACACTGGTTACCTGCACTACTGTAAACTACACTGTTCACACTGGTTACCTGCACTACTGTAAACTACACTGTTTACTCTGGTTACCTGCACTACTGTAAACTACGCTGTTCACACTGGTTACCTGCACTACTGTAAACTACACTGTACACACTGGTTACCTGCACTACTGTAAACTATACTGTTTACACTGGTTACCTTCACTACTGTAAACTACGCTGTTCACACTGGTTACCTGCACTACTGTAAACTATTCTGTTTATACTGGTTACCTGCACTACTGTAAACTACGCTGTTCACACTGGTTACCTGCACTACTGTAAACTACTCTGTTTACACTGGTTACCTGCACTACTGTAAACTACGCTGTTCACACTGGTTACATGCACTACTGTAAACTACGCTGTTTACACTGGTTACCTGCACTACTGTAAACTACGCTGTTCACACTGGTTACCTGCACTACTGTAAACTACACTGTTTACACTGGTTACCTGCACTTCTGTAAACTACACTGTTCACACTGGTTACCTGAACTACTGTAAACTACACTGTTTACACTGGTTACCTGCACTACTGTAAACTACACTGTTCACACTGGTTACCTGCACTACTGTAAACTACACTGTTTACACTGGTTACCAGTGAGGACTAACAAAGCTTCATTAATCAGAAATGATGAACAGTGGTCTTTTAAAGGGAACCCTGACTGTTAAGACATACAAGCTTACTATGGCATCACAAATAGAAGGTGAAAAAAATAAACCTGCATGTTTTAACATTTCACACACATAAATCTTTCGCTCTTGAGTGCAAATAAACTCACAAGCACAGAAGGAAGAACCGCACAAACATTTTTAATTTCATTTTATTTTATTTTTCATTTCTTCTAAGTACATACTATTAACTACAAGAAAGTACTAGGTAATAACTCAGTAGCTATACTGACAGCTAAGGAATTCTGAATTTGGGATTTCCATTAGTTGTCAGTTATAATCACCAAAATTAAAAGAAATAATTATTTGAAATATATCAGTTTGTGTGTAATGAATGAATATAATATACAAGTTTCATTTATGAAAGAAATTACTGAAATATATAAACTTTTTCATGATACTCTAATTTCATGACCAGCACTTGTATGTGTGCTGATAATGTTGAAGATTTCCTTGTTACATATCAGCAGACACTTCCTTTGTACTTGTGATCAGATGCTGTAGACACACTGTCATTAGGCCCATAATCATATCTATTTTCTGTCCTGGACCCCCTATAAACAGTCAAATCTCTAAACACGTTTTATATTTAACACTCTTTTAAAGTCTGAGTTCATTATGAACGTCCCTTTTCCGTATGCTAGCACAACATCTCTCATCTCTCAGCTATACCAGCATCACTACAGACAACAAGTCATTAGTGTAATGCCCCGAGACCCTGCTAGACCTGAGTTCATGCTGCCATGCTCACGTCTCTCACTAAGCTGGTAAAGTAGAGTCTCTCTCCAGTTCTCCTCTTGAGCTCTCCCTCATCCTCACATGAGAGAGCCCTGTGTAGGTATAAACATTTTTAAAAAATTGAAACATAAAAAAGCGAAAAAGGAAAAAAAACAACAAACAAAATACTTCCCCACTCTCCCAGGACCACTTCAAGGGCTCTTAAATAATTATTACATACATTTTTTTCCACCTCTCACTCCTCATGCACTGCCTTCTGTGGCAGAGCTGTTAGGGAGTTGGCTCTCTGTGTTGGAGATCAGTGGTGATAAGTGAAGTGAACTCACAGAAATTCATTTTGTTAACTTAAATTAAATTGAAAAACTTATTTTTTTCAATTTTCACAACAATGCAGGAAGTTCTCTTAACATGATATGGCACGTTTTTCCAACATACCTAAGTTGCATTAGTCTAATTTAAGTAACAGTTCAATTTCACCTGCTGAAAAATTACCCTGAAACGAGAAATACATTTTTGTTTGGTCTGATCCAAAACCTTTTTATTGACAATTCACAATGTTTCCATTAGTTGGCAGAAGCAGCAATATGACAGTTAGTAATTCACAATATTTTCATTAGTTGGCTGAAGCAGAAACATCATCAGCTAGGGGAAGGGCCTCACAGTGTTAACACATCAAGGAGCCAGTGATTCTGTAAAGAAAGCAAAAATTACTGAAACAAAACTTGTTTTAATGTATCCAATTGACAGTTAAAATGCAAACTGCCTGTAAAACATTAAAACATCTAATATCACTGCTGACAGCCCAGGATTAGTGATTGTTGTGTAACAATCCATGCATAAAAACCATACATTGACTTTTTCCTGATTTGGCGAACAGCATATTTGGTCTAAGACTCCTCCACACATGGAAGAAACCCCCAACCCCACAGCCAGCTGGATTGAAGCCAGAGACAAGAGGCATTCATGACCCCTGTTCTGGGGATTTCCACCACATCCTCTTTAAGGACAGATAAGAGACAAAAAAACGTTTACAACCTGCTATATGTGACCCTCACCCCTTTTAACCTGATTCATGGCTACACTAGCCGTGTTCGGCTGATGTTTTTTTCAGATAAAGCATGCCTGGAGGATCTTGTGACCAATTGCCCCAATAAAACCCCCGCTAGGCACGGGAAGGACTGCAGAACTTTTAGCAGAAACAAAGGAGGCTCACAGAGGGTTAATTACGAAACCACACACACACAAACACATACACACAGACATTCGGCTGACCCGTCTTTTTAGCAGAGACAAGACTTTTGGTCGAAATGTTCATCTTTTTGTGTATGGTTACTAATGTTACTCCTTTGTATATCTTTGTGTCTGTTCGAGTTCCTTCCTTCTCTCTCTCCAAGACCTTTGATTTTCCAAGCTAAATTCTTTGATTTACGCTAAATGAACCTTTGAAGAATGTTTTCATAACCTCATATACAAGTGGTAGAACTTAGCGGTGTGTTAAAAGTTTTGTAAGTTTATTTAGTAAACTTAAAGATCTACTTAAATCCTTACGTTTACCAAAGCATTTACAGCAGCTCAGATTAACGCAGGACACTTGATTTTAATTGGAGATTTATGTTTATTTTCATTTTAATCTACTCTTTTGTTTTCTTTTCTTTAATTCTGTTTGAATCGGCATTCTCCTCTGGTATGTAAGATTCAAAGTTCAAAAGATGCCTGCTTTGCCCTCAGCCAATTAGGATAGTGTGATGTGATGCGCTCGGCTTTGCGCGAATTACTGTATGTGACAAACACGAGTGATGCATATGCATGAGAGGGGGGCCTCCACGTCACCCACCCCCCCCTTCAGGTACTCTATAAACGAGAGAAAATTCTCTTTGTACGCTCTCTCTCTTGATTTTGGACAAAGACCTCCAAGAACTCCAAGGAGTTCCTTCTCAGGGCGTCGGCCCTTAGAGGCAGACTTCTCTCTTCATCATTCTTTTCAGCCACGGAACTTCGAACCAACGCCATGGCCGAAAACCAAGCCGCCTGAGGTCAACCCGTAACAGCTCCACAAGACGGTAGTTTCATGGAGAATGAAGATCAGCCGAGACGGTCTACACAGCCCGTCACTCGAGTTCAGTTAAGTTTCGTTTGGTGAACGGTTCACCGTGCGCACGTGAGTCGTGCTTCATTCATCTAACCGAGTCGGACGAAGCAACCAAACCGCCCAGGCGCAGTAGAGGTCTGCACGGCCCGCCGTCACCGAGGGAACCAGCGCGTCGCCCCTGCAGCCAGTCAGCTTGCCGGAAAACCGACGTCCAGTCTACCGGAGATGCCCATTGAGGTCTACACCAATGAGACCGCCGCGCCAGCGATGTCTGCGCAGCCGTCGAGGCCAACAAAGCCGCTTCCATCAGACGGAAATGCAGTAAGGCACACGCATGCGCAAACATCTGTCGTGGTCCGGTCCGAGTGTTTCCAAGGTTAGAGAAGCCATTTTCACAGAGTGCATATTTCCATTCTATATAGCAAGTTCTGCTTTCTTTTAGTCTAGGTTTCTTTATGTTACCTTTTTTTTATCTCTTTATTCCTTTCATTTCCCACTTTCGTCCCTTTTGATGTGTTCATCTAATGAAGCCTCTTTTATATAAGCTAGTCTTGGTGTGTTTTCAATATTATTACCAGTGTGTGGATCCCTGAACTCAAACCAACCTCTACCTCAGAAAATTAATATTTTATAAAGGTAAATTTGATTCATGTGATTAATTAATTGGTGGATTAAATAAATACCCCTCATTACGTTACAGTTGTGTTATTCAAGTTTGCCTAATATACAATACTTGATTTTATTATTAGACTCTTTTAAATGACCTACACCTTAAACTGAAGGCCCTGAAATACATTATGACTTAGGAACAAAAATATTAAAACTCAAACACCCCATTTTCATCAAATCTTATTGATTGCAATTATATGTCTCGTACGCTGTGTCAGTTAACATCAAATAAGATGCTCATTTTATGGCAGACGGCAAAGCAGAACATTTGCTTGTATTTTACTAAACACTGCAACTTGTGAAAACAGACGAGAGGTGTTAGCAGTCATGCTGAAACCATGAACCAAGAATCTTACCACACAACTACTAATACAGATACTTTTCACAAGCACTTCTTACTCTAAATGCCCTTTTATTTAGCTCAGCTCGAGAGGAAAACACTACACAACCTCGCAGAGCTTCCACGCAAACTGTCCACACTAAGATGGACATTTATTCACCTTATTCACTAGCTAGTTAACATAGCCACATGTAAACACCGGGCCAGCTAGCTAGCTGGTTATTTAACCACTTAAAGTGTATTAATTGTTCAGGAATTGACTGATATCACAGTTACCTTCTAGCTAGCTAACTAGAACAGGTATTATGTGTAATGTTAGGCTGCTAGCTAGTTTTGGCAGCTACAAGCTAAATCGATGTTTAATATGCCATTCACAGTTTTAACCATATACGTGACTCCATATTTTGGCAAACTCTAAAAACATGCAGTTAAGATGAACACCTGTCGAGCACAAAAAGCCGTCAGTTAGCTAAGGGCTAATTTACATAGCCGTCAGCTAAGACAGCTAGTGCTAGCTAGCGCAAAGGCTAGCGCAGACTACACAATGTCATTGTTAAAATTGTTTGTGTGCAGTCAACCTTGTTTAAACGGAAAGGTTTGGATTCCAGTCACTTTTACCTGCTTCAGAACGATGTAAAGATGTATTGTGTGTAGCAGCTGCAGAGCACGACGCATTCCAAGATGGCTCCTCTCATCTTGAGTGCGAACATGAACAAGTGCTGACGTCAGCATGAGTAGTGTATTAAAAGTTGTCTGAAAAGCCTTTATTTTTATTAGTCAAACTAGAGATTTTAAGTTTTAATGTTCATATTTGAGTTTAAGTTCTAAGAACACATTTTATTTTCCTGTAATATACAGTTCTATCAACATGATAATAGCAGTCCATCTAACTAAAACACAAAATCACTTTTTAGACTGTGCTTAGGTCCAGCCCCTGGGTCCGTGGGAGCCCCCCTAGGGATAAGCCAGCCTCATTACAATTAGTTTATGTAAACTTTGGTCTAATTTAAGACATACATCATTTTAAGTTTGTACAAAAGACATATGCTACACCAAGTTTGCTGTTTATATTTAAAGTTAGACAAAACATATATCGTCATGTATGTAACTCAGCAGTAGATGGCGCAAGGCCTGGGCAACAGGGCGACTTAATCAGATATCGGCAATGGACAACACGTGACACAACGCCGATGTTTGACATGCAGAATTTACTGAAGGTCGGCTCACGCTTTTTTCGCCTCAGCAATTATAAGGAATAAGGGAATATCCGGCTAATAAATTCTCAGTATTGCCCAGGCCTGGTTGGCACTTATATTTATATACTGTGCACGTCTTCTTGTGGATGTTTGAATTTTTACCATTTTTTTTAAACCTGTCATGAAACCATTTCTTTCGATTCACACTGTTTTTTTTCAAAGGGACTTGTTTATTTGTATTTACTCACTGCAGAACATTCACAGGGGCAGATAAGGCCTTACACAACACTCTGTTTGTTGCTGGTGTTTAATAATAAGTCTCTTCACTACAAAACTAAATTCCTGAGGTCACTCTGGAGGCCCACAGTATTGTTGTACTTACTGTATTTGGAGGGAGAAAGCCAGTGTCCACAGGTTTGTTATGTTCAGCTTGATAGGTTTGGTGTTACTGTTGTTGTAACTTCTTCACTTGCTGTTAAAATAAAGAGTGGACCAGTTCAGAGTATAAGCTTTATTCTTGAAGACACCGCCGTACAGACGTGCTCTGAGAAAGGTCTGACTTTGACTGGTGACTGAACAGTCTTATAGGCCTGCCTCCATGTTTCATCTGGCCCATGTGACCTGTCTGGTCAAGTGGTTATCTCCTGGGTTTGGGCAGGTTTCCTTGTGGGTGGAGTTCTAAACTTCTCGTAAACTTCTCGTAACATCTGTAGCATTTGGTGTGCTGGCCATCTGTCTCACTGTAACAGATAATAAACAAAACATATAAGAAATATTTATAAGACTGTCACTCAGTTTAAAACACAATACACAAACTAAAATACACAAACTATTAATGTCAGCCTGATTTTTAAATCAGAGCATTTTTCTTAACGTGATGGTGAAACAGGCTACTCAGGTGGGACATTGACTGTAGAGGTGATAATGATCATCTCCTCTCGTCCTTCACCTGACTCACTACCACATGTCATAACTGAGAGAGAGATTTATTGTTTTCTTCAGACAGTCTTCTTTGTGTGTTTCATTAAAACAGCACCACAGAGAACTTCCAGCATCATCTCCTCCACCAATCAGATTTGTGACTCATCACTGAATAACTCTTATCCAGTCATCTACACTTCATGACTGCTTGTCTTTCACCCACTGCTACCTTGTGTTCTTCTGTTTAGGTGTCAGTGCTGGTTTGTTTGTGTGTTCTATACGTAAATCTCATTTCATTCAGCTGATTACAGTTTCATCACAAACACTGATTCCTCTTTCTGTTCATTTGTCTTTCATTTGTTTTGTTGTGTATTTTCTATTTTAAGGTCTGTTACTTTGAGTTTTCTATCCTGAAGCTTTGATGTGTTTCTTGTTCTACCTGTATGTTTTCTTTTTATAATCTTCCCAGTTTGTTTAAACTTGCTCCAGATTTTATACACAGTTCACACAAACAGTCCACATCTTTTACTGCACTCTGTGTTTGTTTTTCTTCTTTATTCTTTCTGTTGTTTCAGTTCAGTTTTCTTGTTGGAATCGTTCTTTTATTTATAGTTCAAAAACTCTTAAGCAGGTCTGTAAGCAATCCCCTTTAACTAAACACTGATTTACATTAAGACTTACATACAAATTACACACTGATTTCATATCTCTGTCTCTCTCTCTGTATCTCTCTCTCTATTCTCTCCACCTGATCTGGTAGTAATATAGTATTTATTAGTTTAAGGTGTTTCATGAAGCAGAATGTTTAGCTGTGTGTGTGTGAGATGATGTTTATGAATGTTAATAAGTGAGTTTTTCTTCTTCTCTCTACAGACTGTCTAACTGCAGTATTACAGAGGAAGGGTGTGCTGCTTTACTTTCAGCTCTGAAATCAAACCCCTCACACCTGAGAGAGCTGGATCTGAACTGTAATGAACCAGGAGAGTCAGGAGTGAAGCTGCTCTCTGATCTACTGGAGGATCCACACTGTAAACTGGAGAAGCTACAGTGAGTTACTGAATTACTGTCTCTATAGTAACACACAGTGACACTGACACCAACAGAACTGTGTGTGTGTGTGTTTGTGTACCGGTTGGGGGGTGGGGGGGTGATATGTGAGTGAGAGCACAGGAGAGAAAGACAGAGGGGATGAGTGATACATGGGAGAGAGAGAGTTGGAGGTATGTAACAGTACAGTATGTGTCTTGATTTCTCCAAATTGTGTGTGAAATGAAGGAGTTGAAGGAAGAAAGGAAGTTGAGTGATGGAGAGGAAGTGATGGAGATAACAGAGTTAATAAATAACAGAATTATTTCACCAGAACTCTACAGACTGTAATTCTACATCAGATACACAAACAGTGTTAGTGAAACATGGACTGCTCACACTAGTGTTGTAGTCACGATCACTAGATCTGAATTCAAGTCAAGACCAGCACACATTTTAGCAGACCCAGATCAGGAGGGTCTAAGACTGAGTCAGGATCTAGATCAAGAGGGTCAGAGGCCGAGACAAGAACCAGATCAGGAGATTTAGAGACAGTGCAAGACCCAAATCAGGAGGGTCCGAGACCAAGACAAGACCCAGACCAGGAGGGTCTGAGACAGAGACAAGACCCAGACCAGGAGATTCAGAGACCGAGACAAGACCCAGATCAGGAGATTCCGAGACAAGACCAAGATCAGGAGGGTCGGAGATCAAGACAAGATCCAGCTCAAGAGATTCAGAAGCCGAGACAAGACCCAGATCAGGAGGTTCAGAGACCGAGACAAGACCCAGATCAGGAGGGTCCGAGACCGAGACAAGACCAGATTAAGTAAAATAAAATAAACATTAATGTTGTTTGTGTAATGTAGACAAAGCAGTGAGATGTTCGCGGATATGGTTAAAATGTTTACTGGAAAACGGTGTCTCCACCAACACACCACCAAACAACACACAACACAAAACAAAGAATAGGCTAGATCGGAAAGTCAAAAACAGGTGAGGGTCAAAACCAGAGATCACTGAGCAGACTATCCAATAAGGGCTAACAGAGACATAAACGTGATAACAAGCAAAGAGTTCGTAACAAGGTGTACACGGCAAACAATACACAAAGGTCTAGGCAAAAGGTCTAAAGTAGAAAACCGATACAGGTCATTACAAAAGATCACAGACAGAATAACGCTCAGTAAGGCACAGGAAAAAAAAGCTCAATACTTTGCACTGGAACAGTCCACAAACAGAGTTTAAATAGTCCACGTGATGTTTAGAATTCAGGTGAACTTGATCGATGCCGGTCAGCTGACCGAGAGTCCGTAAGGAACCCCGGAGCTGTCAATGTGCTGGACGGAAGATGCACTTCTATGACGAACCCCTGCACCTCTATTCTCGTCGACTGGGCAAGAACTGGATAGACGCTGTCTGGGTCTCCCACATGGCCTCAGAGCTTGGCATACCAGCTGTGGAAGTCGGCAATGAGGCCCAGATCCAGAACATCCCTGGCCAGTGGAAGCATTTATCAGAGAAAGATTAAATATTTGGCCCAATCGGGCTGATGCTCATAACGATAAAGTCTTAAAAATTTACCAAGTTCCTGATTCCTGATCCCGAGGTGTTCAAAGAAGCTGGTCCAAACTCGTGATGTGAACTGAGCACCTCGGTCAGACACAATGTCCTCTGGAATCCCGAAATGCCAGAAGACGTGCGTAAAAATGGCCTCTGCTGTCTGAAAAGCGGTGGGCAGAGAACTGAACGGGATGAACTTTACGCTCTTGGAGAATCGATCCACTATGGTTAATATAATAGTGAAATTTTGCGATATGTGACCAGGGATGTTCTGGGATGGGGAGAGGTTTTAATTTATCAGCCGGAAGAGTTTTACATTGTGCCCACGTTAAACAGGAAGCAACAAATTTATGAATGTTCTGACGCATAGTCTCCCACCAGTACCTGTTACTGAGGAGTTGTTCCATGCAAGTTTCACCTGGGTGTCCTAAAGTCAAGGAAGAGTGTGCCCAGGTAATTAGACAATCCCTATGAACAGAAGGAACATAAACTTTGTCCGGGGGGCAGTAATCAGGTTGGGGAGTAGACTCCAGAGTTTGTTGTATCTCCTTGTCAATCTCCCACTGAATCGCTGAAATCCGGGCAGAAGGAGGTAAAATGGGCTGTCGATGTATATCACGGTAGGTGATACTGAAAGTAAATCTAGCAAAAAAGAGAGACCAACGAGCAACGTATATGGATACTTAACAGAAACGTCATTAAGAGCTCTGTAGTCTATACACGGACAAAGTCCTCCATCTTTTTTCTTTACAAAGAAAATCCAGATGCAACTGGAGAAGTTGAATGACGAATAAAGCCCTGGGTAAGGGCCTTGTCGATGTACTCCTCCATGATCCTCTCCTCCTCCTGAGTAAGAGGATACACACAGGCTTTGGGCAGAATAGCCCCCTCAATTAAATCTATAGAGCAGTCATAGGGGTGATGCGGAGGGAGTTTAGAGGCATTATGTTTACTAAAGACCTCAGCGAGGTCTGCATAGTCCTGGGGAATGTTTATCTCCACATCTGACTCAGGGTGGTGGAGAAAGTTTTTATTGGTGTTACCTTAAAACAGTGTGCTTTGCAGTATTCAGACCAGGCAAGAATCACCTGGTCTGCCCAGGAGATCAGAGGGTTATGTTGCATAAGCCAGGGAAGTCCAAGGATGATAGGAAATTCTGCTCCTGGGATTACAAACAGTCATATAGTCTCCGTATGAAGGGCGCTGGCTTCCAACCGGACTGGAGCTGTGATGTGAACAACCTCTCCAGCTCCAACTGGAGCTCCGTTTTTTGCAGCGATTCGCAGGTTGTTTCTCAGGGGCTTGATGAGAATTTGGAGCTCCTCCACGACTCGCTGGCAGATGAAGTTTCTCTCGGCTCCAGAGTCAATGAACGCTGAAAACATATGAGAGACAGGAGGGCAGAACAGTTTCAAAGACAGACAGAGTGATTTTTTTATCAACCCTGAGGTTGGATCACTCACCATTTTCACTTTATCGCGTAGAGTAAACTCTGCGCGCTTTCCAGTGGTGGGTGCCTTGTGCTTGTATGGACGGCCAGGGTGACCACAATAACGAGTCCTCCATGGAGCCAACGGAATCCTCCATGGAGCCGGCAAAGGCGTCCTTCATTGGTAAGTCAAGTAGAATCGCACTGCATAGGCTTGGGTGACTGGTCCCGAACTTAAATGCTTGTTTTGAAAAGCATAGACTGACTATGTGGGACAGGCAAGACTCTCTTAGCAGGTTTACGTTTCAACAAGTGATCCAAACGGATAGACATTCCAATCCGTTCATCCAAAGTGAGTTCATCGTCTTTGCAAGCTAATTCAGTCAATATATCAGTGTAGCGGGTCATTCGCTAGAGGGTTGATTTGTACTTTTAATTTGATTAATTAATTTATTAACTAATCAATTTGGGTTAATTAAAGTTAAGATCAAAGGGTTACTCGATTTCAAGTGAATTGTCTGAATCACAACAATACTCAATTACTGCAAGGTTGGGTGCAACAACTACCACTTTATTATAAGAAAATCACAGGATAACTGAAAGATCCAACAACACAAATGATTGTCTAAGCACACAAGATCGGATATAGGGATTAAATGATGAATAAGATTACACAGGAATAACGTAGTCCCGCTTAAGGAGCTTCGGGGGAAGTCGTCTAGCGAAACTGTTAGATATCGCTGAGAGACTAAATTAGTAAAAGATAAGTTTACTAAACTTGGCGTCAACACCTGAGCTCACAGCTGCTGTGTGGCCTCGGCCGCGGGTGAGTCGCCGGAGTCGGAGCGTGGATGCGTTCGGAACCCGGAGCTGGCGTCTGCGGCCTTGCAGTGTCGTCTGCGGGATGGGACTTCTCCCTGGACCCGGGAACGATTCTCCGTGCGGTCGCTCGAACTGGTTGTAGGGGTCGCCGGGTCTTCTTCCTGGCGTGACCTGGTTCTCTGCAGCGGCTTGTTTCACTAGCCTCGCAGGAATCGGTTCTCGCTGGGTTTCACTCGACTCTTTGTTCGAATCTTCACTCTGGAATCGGCTCATAGGTCGGAACAGCTGCGCTGTAGCAGGGTGCTGTGGAGCTCGAGGTTTTGAGACCAAGTTCTCTCTGGCTAAATAATAGTAACTAGGAAGTTTAACTACAACCCTGAGTTATAGGTCCAAGACAACTCTCGCTGGCCATGCGATAGTTAATCTAGGTTAACTCAGGCGACAAAGGACTTTGGTTAAAACAAAAGAAAAATAAAACGCGCGAACAAACAAAGAATTCTGCAGATTTGAGCGGTGGAAGCACGCCGAATTGGAGGTCTCACTTTTAGAAGTTCTGGTCGTTGGTCCAATTTCTTCTGCGTCTCCTCTCTCTCTCGCTCTCTCTTTTCCTTCTTTTCTTCCTCTATCGGCTGCGTGCCGTTTGTTTATCTGGAACCTGGACTCCTCCCTCCAGGGCGGGGTCCAGCCGGGATTGGCTACCGCTATACGGGTGGATTCTAGGCTACAACTCTGATTGGCTGTGAGTTTTCCTAAGACTTCCCCCACAATAAACAAGCTTTTCTCCTATCACGAAAAGGGAATAAAATGATTAAACTGGTTTTCTAAATAGAACATTATTACAACCAGTGAAGACAAATCTTATAAGTACAAAATTAGGTATAAAAGAAAAGGAACTTTTACAATGGAAAGGAAAAACCTTGAGAGGAACAAGTTACAAAACTCATAGACTTTAGTATTTTTTCATGAGATTTGATGAGTCCGAGTTTCTCTGCTAGTGTTAGGATATTCAAGAAAGGCCTGCAGATTAACACGGATGAGGTACCAATTTAAACCTTCGGTACACTGATTTCAAGAGTCTTAGTATACAGAGGATGGGGTAGGATACAGTAAAGCAGAAAACCCACACACATATTAGTTTTAACTGCATTTCAGAAGGCTGTGGTTGAAGTGTCTTTACCCACAGAATTTAAAAATGATTTTAGATGTTTACAGTCCCATATACAGAATAACACAACTGGGTGCCTTATACAAAGTCCAGGACTTCATCAGAGTCCGTGAAGTGACCGTTGCTCGACCCTGCATATCCGAGTGTTGGCATCAGGATGCGCTGTCGCTCCATCAAGGGCTGGGTTAATTCTGCAGAAAAGAGGGTAATTTTGGAATGCAACATCCGAGAGGGATGTCTGACGCATGGTTAAGTTCAACTAACTGTCCTGGGGATGATGATCCCTGCGGGATCCAAATATTTAGTGTAGGAATTAAAGTTCTGTATGGTAGAAAGTCCTGTATATGGATTTTCTCCGTGAGTTGGCTACCTCTTGACCTTCTACTAGTTTATTGCAGCTGTCCCCTGGGGTGAGAGGGTCAGACCCAGGAATCTTCTTATTTGCTGATGTAGATCAGTGACTGAAGTTCTTTATTGCATGGGAGGCCTTTATTGCATTAGAGCAGGCGCTAATGGGTTTAACGGCTGGTCCCAGGCTAGTGGGGTTGAAAAGGCTGTTCCTGGGGTCTTTATCTACAGGCCAGGCATTGTGTAAAACCAGTTTTATGATGACTCTCCAAGTGCTGGCCTCCCCCCTGGAATTTGTGGTCGGGAGGGGGTCTGCATTGTGTCAGTTCATGAGGGCTAATCCTTTGAATGAAGAGAAGTTCACAACATCAGAGTTTAGTCCATTGCGAAAAGCAACCAAAAGAGCCGGCTCATTCCAGCCACTACCAGCTGTGAATACATTAGATGCTGAAGAGTAGACCATGACGCAGTAGCTCACTTAAGTGCCTTATCCCCTAAACGAAATAGAAAAAAGGAAATCATGGCCTGATCTGAGCCGCAGAGTGTTATTGAAATACAACTCGCACTGGAGCAGAAAACTACTACACTCATCTGGATCCCCTGAATATTTAGCAGGTTTGCTCACAGGAAACATCACACGAGTGGCTCCTCTACTACTGCCACGAGAACTAGAGGGCTGAGCAGTAACAGAAAGGGACTGAATCTGATTAGTCAGCTCTCTAACACTAGCCACCAGCTGAGCTACATGTTCATGACTGCTCTGTTGTTGCTGAGCTAAGTCTGAAACATTTTGGGACATAGTGGCTAGAGTTTGATGGTGTTGACCGAGTAACTGACCTTGTTCCTTGATCGGCTGACAATAAGTCTCCATACATGTCGCTGAAGGTAAGGTGAAGTATTATGTAACGTAGACAAAATCATTTGGACGTTCGCGGATATGGTTAAAATGTTTACTGGAAAACGGAGTCTCCACCAACACACCACCAAACAACACAGAACACAAAACAAAGAATAGGTTAGATCGGAAAGTCAAAAACAGGCGAGGGTCAAAACCAGAGATCACTGAGTGAACAATCCAATAAGGGCTTGTCATAGGACGGGTGAGGGAGGAGCCAAGTGCAGAGATCTAAAATCACTAAAATGAAATCGGGCTTAAAAGGGGAGTGTGTGCTCGCCAAATGGCGTGAAAATGGTTTAGGAGTGGTGTAAGACCTTTTGGGAGAATGTGGAAAACAAAAGGAAGGAAGGGAAACAGCTATGCAGCTGGCGGGATTTGAACCCACGATCTCTGAGTTGAGAGACGAGCTCTCTGCCGCTGCGCCACAGGAGCGCGCTCTTCACACACTATACACGGGTTTATGAAGGGTGCGCTGAAAAGCGCGGGAAGACCAAACAAAGGGAACGCCGACAAACGGCGAGCTTCAAACAAAGGTACTTTTTAAACGAAACAAATAATTAACTTAGGTAATGAGGGCTTATCCCAAAGTCGCCAAGAGATCAATCCACCTGGCTGGATATGAAGCCGCGATCTCTGAGTTGAGAGACGAGCTCTCTGCCGCTGCGCCACAGGAGCGCGCTCTTCACACAGTATACACAGGTTTATGAAGGGTGCGCTGAAAAGCGCGGGAAGGCCAAACAAAGGGAACGCCGACAAACGGCGTGCTTCAAACAAAGGTACTTTAAAACAAAACAAATAAACAACGGATATACTCAGGGATAAACCCTGAGTAGCCAGGACAACTTTCTTTTGGTGTGGGATATTTTAATCCTCTTTTGTTTTCTTTTGGTGTGGGATATTTTAATCCTCTTTTTGTTTTCTTTTGGTGTGGGATATTTTAATCCTCTTTTTGTTTTCTTTTGGTGTGGGATATTTTAATCCTCTTTTGTTTTCTTTTGGTGTGGGATATTTTAATCCTCTTTTGTTTTCTTTTGGTGTGGGATATTTTAATCCTCTTTTGTTTCTTTTTGTTTTCTTTTGGTGTGGGATATTTTAATCCTCTTTTGGATTGTGCTCCATAGAGCTACCGTTTACCGGTCACACTTGGGAGAGTGCGACAGTCACCTGCTGGGCTTACGGTCCTTTATAGGCCACGTCACAGGTGTTGTAGATGAGAGCTCGTTAGGTCTCCGCCTAACCGTCTTAGTGGGCTTACGGCGGCCATACCCTCTGGCGGTTATGGCGGGAACTGACGGACCCCTTACAGGGCTAAGCAGAGACATAAATGTGATAAACGTCTTAACCAGTTAGACACGACAAACAATACACAAAGGGCTAGGCAAAAGGTCGAGTTTAAATAGTCTACGTGATGATTATAATTCAGGTGAACTTGATCGATGCCAATGCCAGCTGGGAAATGTTCATGGACAAATGTAGCGAGTCTTGTGCAGCAGCGTTGGTGCGTGGTGTGAAAGTTTGTTGTTATTTTTACATTTATTATCATTTTTTTACATCATATATACAAACACATTGTATCACATTTATAACATTAAATAATATATAGTCTAAAACTTTATTATTATATTATTTGTATAGTCTTAGCTTTTGTATTGTAACTGGAAGCAGTGGTGAGGACTCTGAGCTTCACCTGCGTGAGAACTAAAAACAAGTAACTAAAGCTCCTGAATGTTACAAGCCTAATAGTAATGTTGTAGATGAGGTAGTGCCAAACCGCCCTCTGATTTGGGTAGTTGTAGAATGGATTTCCTAAGCCGTGCTGGTCTATTGCCCCAAAGAAAAGATCCTATCAGCCCATCCAACTTACTAAAGAAAGACTTCTTGATAAAAAAAAGAATATGTTGAAAAAGATATATAAATCTGGGCAGGACAACCATCTTAATCAGGTTGACCCTACCCACAAGAGACAATGGCAGAGAAGACCATCTTAAAATCTGACTTACATTGAACAATAAGTGGAATAAAATTTTTATCAAAAAGATCTTTAAAAGAATTAGTAAAGGTAATTCCCAAATATTTAAACCCATTACCTACTGTTCTAAATGGGAATAAAGACTTTGGTAATGCTGAAGCTGCTAAATTAATACAAAATGCAAATATAGTTTATAGCCAGAGAGTTCTCCAGATGTTTTAAGGGTTTTCAATATGGGAGGGAGAGATGTGACAGGGTTGGAGATAAAAAGTAATAGGTTGCCTGCATATAAAGACAATATATGTACACAGCCTCCTCTTTGTACACCCTCAGACTTCGCAATAGGAGAGCCAAAGGTTCAATGGCAAGTTAAAAAGAAGTGGGGAGAGAAGGCATCCCTGTCAAGTGCCTCGCTCCAGAGGAAATGTAGGCGAACATGACCCTTTTATATAAAGGGAGGCAGATGGTGAATTATATAAAAGACGAATCCAATCAATAAAATCAGAGCTAAAACCAAATTTCTTTGGTTTTAGAATATAAAACATTAAGCAGCCTCCTAGTATTAAAAAAAGATTGTCTCCCTTAAATTAATCCAACCTGATCGGGGGCAATAACTCTGGACATTATGGGCTGAAAACGGCGAGCCAAAGTCTTGACAGTGCATTTTTGTTGTCATTAGCTGCTTCTGTGTGTTCTTGTCTTAGCTTTCGAAGCTCCACGAGTACCATCGACTCTTGTTTGCCACTCGCGAGCACCTTCCCGGCCGTAGTTTCTTTCTTTGCGTCGGTACCGCAATCAACCGTGTTTTCCTTTTTATTAGCCCTTCCTTTTCTCTCCATGTCTTTTTGTTAGATTTCTTTATCAACATTCTTTGAGCTTGTCTCTGTTTCTGCCTTTATTATTGATTCAAAGGGTTAGTTTTAATTGGTTTTGCAAGAGCAATTTCCGTGTCTAGGCGGGACAGAATCACTGTGTTAAATGTTCTGTATGGGGCGGCGAAGCTGGCGATCTGGTGCAGCAGGAAGAACAGGATTATGGGAAGTGGGGGAACTGATCCTGTGCTGATGGTGAGGGGTTTGGTGTTGAGGCGGCTCAAATTGGAATATGCCTATTACACCCTCACTGAGGATGTGGACACTTTCTTTGCTGTGTGGGGGGTCGGGGGGTCTTATCTGTGAACCTGACGCACAAAGTGGGTTCGTAGTAAATTTGTAAAAGGCTCGGGCTGGTTTTTGTTTAGCATGTTTTGTTTGTGGGGTTTTGAACTGACTGTGTTTGGTGATGTGTCTGATGTTCCAGATACTGTGTCTGACTGTGTTTGGTGATGTGTCTGATGTTCCAGATACTGTGTCTGACTGTGTTTGGTGATGTGTCTGATGTTCCAGATACTGTGTCTGACTGTATTTGGTGATGTGTCTGATGTTCCAGATACTGTGTCTGACTGTGTTTGGTGATGTGTCTGATGTTCCAGATACTGTGTCTGACTGTGTTTGGTGATGTGCCTGATGTTCCAGATACTGTGTCTGACTGTGTTTGGTGTTGTGCCTGATGTTCCAGATACTGTGTCTGACTGTGTTTGGTGATGTGTCTGATGTTGGATTTGGGGGGTAAAGCAGTGCTGAGCTGAGGCTGCTGTCTGTTAGTATCTGACTGAGGGGGCTCTTCTCAGGGTTCAGTTTTTGGCTCTGTAACGTCTTAAAATGCAGCGCATCACTTCTTCAGGTGCATCCAGAAATTTAGAGCTGGTTTTTGATATTAATGATCAAATGGAATCGGCCTAATTCTGCCCTGCATGCGTTGGTGGGAGTTTTTCTCTGGACTTTTAGATCATTCTGCAGAATTCTGCATGCAGGGCTTCTGTTGGATGCTTGTCCCATCTAGTGTAGCTGTGCTGACTGAGTGGACCCCATACCATAGCCCCCGTTCAAAAGGGAAATTGGCCTGTAGCTTTCACAAAGATATGGGTCTTTACCTTTCTTGAGCAATATGGAAATAGAAGCTGTTGACAGTGTAGGCGGCAGGATCCCCATTAAGAAGAAGTCATTATAAACCCTTACCAGATAAGGAACCAACAAATTTGAAAATTTGAAAAATTCTCCCGTAAATCCATTTGGGCCAGGGGATTTATTATTACACAAGGAGCCTATCGCCCCACGTACCTCCAAAGCTGTAACTGGACAGCCCAAATTGGTCAAATTTCGAAATAATCATGCAATTTCTGACAAGTGGGAGGATTATCAGAACTATACAGAGCTACGTAATAATCCAAAAATGCCTTGTTAATTTCACTGGTGTCTGAAACCACATCCCCCGTCGTCAAGCGAACCCCCGGGATTGACTTAGCAACACTGAGTGCTCGAGCTTGTTTCGCCAATAATTTCCCAGCTTTGTCACCATGCTCGAAGTATGACTGTCTAGTTTTCTTTAATAACGTCTCAGCCAAATGGGTAGTCAATAAATCATGTTCAGAATGTAACTGCAAACATCTTTTATATAGCAAAGGGGATGGATTAGACGCATAGTTCAAGTCCAGTTGACGTAACTCCTCAGAGATTGAGTTTATTCGGGATCTTTCCATTTTTTTGACATACGCTGTGTAGGAAATAATTTGTCCACAAATAAAAGCTTTGAATGCTTCCCATAAAGTATCACTACCTACCTCTCAATTGTCATTAAGGTCAAAATATAAACCAATTTGTGCACTAAGAAACTTTAGCCTGATCATCCGAAAAGAATTGAGGATTAAATCTCCAAGGTTTATAGGAGGAGGTACTGAGGGCAAAATTAACATCAACTGAAGTGGGGGCATGATCAGAAACAACAATAGCGTGATATTGTGAGGTGCCAACCTGTTGAATAAGACTATTATTGAGTAAAAAGAATTCTAGTGGATTACCATCATGTCAGGGATCCGACAAGCCCAACTGACCCATGTTATCTAATATGGTAGAGGCCGATTTGGATGGGGTGGAGCATGAGGATGCTGACCTATCTAGGATTGGTTCTAACACCTGATTAAAGTCACCTCCAATGATTATTCAATGGCTGTCTAAGTTTAGTAAAAATTTCTTAAAAAAGGAAACATTATCCCCTATAGGAGACTGAGGCCAATATTACTGGCATACCCTGTAAGTCACCTGAAAAAATTACATATCGACCGTAAGGGTCAATAATCAAATTTGATAGTTCAAACAAGGTATCTCTGTGAATAATGATTGCTGCTCCTCTAGCCCGCTCTGAATATTTGGAGTGAAAAAAATGACCCATCCAAGCCCTCTTAATCCACGTCACCTCAGAGGAACATAAATGTTTTTCCTGGAGAAAAACTACATCCCCTTTAAGATTCTGTGTATGTGTCAACACCTTATTCCTTTTGGTAGTATTCTTGATGCCTTTAACATTCCACGAAACAAACCGCTGTACACTACCCACGTTTAGCCTGACGTTAGCCATTAATGTATTACAAGACAAACAATAGTATTACGACCCATGAGTAAAAAGGAGAAAATAACAGAGAATGATAGAAAAAAGAGAGAGAAGGGGAGGGGGGCTTACCTGTGCACCTGGTAGAAAAGTGCTTACTGAGCCACTCAGCTCGTTGCATTGCCACCTTGCCTGCATTTAACAGTTCAATATAAAACCCTACTAAAACAGTCCATAAGAAGAAATGAGAAGGGAAGAAAAAAAAACAAAAAAAAACCAAACAAAACACATGTCCAAATTTCCAATTTACACAACATGGAACACAGGAACGATCATAAAATATGACCAAATAAATGCTTTAAATGTGCTTTCTCTATAATGCAAAAAAAATATGAAAAAATTCTGCTGCACAAAGAAATAAACAAAATAAATAAAATAAATAAACAAGTTCACTTCAATTATTATCTACATACCAGATAGTGAAAATAAGAGACCAAAACAGAACTAAGTTCATTCTCAGGGACAATATTAACTGAAAAATCTCTATCCAAACTCTCTCTCTATCCGTAACACAAAATTTTGCTGGACCTCCATGTTGCAATAATTTGAGGGCGTGTAGGTCACACACAAAAAAACCCCACAAAAAAGTCAGTTTCAGTAAATAACCAGTGACCATCTTTCCATCCTCACACCGGGGCATCCTCACTCTGGAAAGCTGACAGATAAACCCTCGCTTCCTCCACTGAGGAACACTTTTTTTCTTGCACCGTCCTTAGTAATCATGGAGAGCCTTGCCGGAAATAAAAGTGCAGGTTTGAGGCCTAGCTTGTAAAAGGGCGCAAGCACCTCCCGATACTTAACTCTCTGTTCAACAACCTCGGGCACATAGTCCTCATGTCCTCTGTTCACCTCAGCGTGACTGCAGATCTGGCGCCGAGAGCAGCAGATTCTTTCAGATGATGTTTTTGGAGATGCAAGCAGAGATTCTGTATGTGGGGGGGTCTGGGGGTCTACAGATCTACAGCTGGTTCTCTGTCAGTTTTGTCTTCTTATTGTGTTAAATTATTAAAATATTATTTAGCATTATTAGTATTAATTAACAATTAAATACTATTCAGTACTATTTATTGTTTTTTTAAAATAAATCAGATAAATGGAAAATGGATGGATAATTATAAAAATACTGAACCATTAAAATTCATACGCAAGTTAAGTTTATAATATGGACCCAATCCACCTACCCATCACAAAGTATCCTGATTTTTTTAATAAGGGAATATCCGGATAATAAATTCTCAGTATTGCCCAGGCCTGCTTGGCACTTTTAGATGCTGTGCACGTCTTCTTGTGGATTATTGAATTTTTACCTTTTGTTTTTAAACCTGTCATGAATCCATTTCTTTCAATTCACAGGAACTTGTTTATTTGTATTTACTCACTGCAGAACATTCACAAGGGCAGAGAAGGTCTTACACAACAGTCTCTTTGTTTGTTGATGGTGTCTGAGCTTTCTAAAGACCTTTCGGCAGAACAGGTCAAGTGATACAGACAGCAATTAAATAATAATACAAATATTAATAATAATAATTAAAAAATCTTAATTAAAAATGTAAAACTCTACAAACCTAAACTCCTGAGGTCACTCTGGTGACCCACAGTATTGTTTTACCTACTATATTTGGAGGGGAGTGTAAGCTCCGCGACTCGCCGAAGTGTAAGGTTGCAGTCACCCGTTTACTAGGTAGCCTAGGACACACTCCACACACACCCCTACGTCACAATGGCAACATAGCCATGCCTTGCACACACCTACGTCTCCATGGCTACCTATCACATACACCTGTATCCCGTTACTGCTAGCGGCAGCTCTCATTAGCACACCCATTTAAGGCGTTGTTCGCAGTATCACTGGTTTCAGTAACACTGTCTTCAGCTATCTGAGACTGTGAGGATCAGATCCTACCTGTCCGTGGTCTTCAGGCTGGTGTGCTCTCAAGGTCTTTTCCCAGATTCTTCAAGGATTGGCATTTCCACAGCGGGGTCCCGTCTACCTCCCTGGAACCCAAGAGAACCCGCAGACTCCAGCACCAGCCACATCACCCACCTCCGAGCGGCAGAGCCCCACTACGGCGGAGCCCAAAGTGTGAGGTCGGTGCCACCATGGAATCCACGAACTCCAAGCTCAGTACAAGTTCGTCTCCCCGGCTCCAGTCGGTCCTCTTTAAGACTGTTTTATGTCGAATGACTACGCAGTGTTTTCCCCGGCCCTGCCGGTCCTCTCTGAGACTCTTTAAGTTACGGCTACGTAGTCCACTGAAAGTGGCACTTTAAAGTGCTCTAAACTGTCCACACAGGGTTGAATCTGGGCCATTCCTCACCGAGGAACACGAGTGTTGCTCTGGTTCCCCAGGACCATCGGAACAAAGCAGGAGAAGCGAGTGAACATCTCCAGCTACACCGGCAATCCAGTATCTCCATCCAGCCTGCCTCCTGGGTTAGCCAGTGGCTACTGCTAACTCTCCTGCTACCAGCCCTTGGACTCTCTTGCTTCAGCGAGTCATTTGAACTGTTTTCGTTGACTTTTGCACTGCTCAATCGTATTAAAGACCTTGCACATGGATCGCATGTCTCCTCTCCAGTCTGATTCCTTACAGGGAGCCAGTATCCACAGGTTTGTTATGTCACGCTTGATAGGTTTGATTTTACTGTTGTTGTAACTTCTTCACTTGCTGTTAAAATAAAGAGTGGAAAAGTTCAGAGTATAGGCCTCATTCTTGAAGACACCGCCGTACAGACGTGCTCTGAGAAAGGTCTGACTTCGACTGGTGACTGAACAGTCTTATAGGCCTGCCTCCATGTTTCATCTGGCCCATGTGACCCGTCTGGTCAAGTGGTTATCTCCTGGGTTTGGGCAGGTTTCCATGTGGGGGGTTCTAAACTTCTCATAACATCTGT
Source organism: Megaleporinus macrocephalus (assembly GCA_021613375.1). Classification (NCBI taxonomy): domain Eukaryota; kingdom Metazoa; phylum Chordata; class Actinopteri; order Characiformes; family Anostomidae; genus Megaleporinus; species Megaleporinus macrocephalus. The sequence goes on along the minus strand of CM038702.1, from coordinate 67,483,896 downwards.
AGCATTTGGTGTGCTGGTCATCTGTCTCACTGTAACAGATAATAAACAAAATATATAAGAAATATTTATAAGACTGTCACACAGTTTGGTAAAACACAATACACAAACTAAAATACACAAACTATTAATGTCAGCCTGATTCTTAAATCAGAGCATTTTTCCTAACGTGATGGTGAAACAGGCTACTCAGGTGGAACATTGACTGTAGAGGTAATAATGATCATCTCCTCTCGTCCTTCACCTGACTCACTACCACATGTCATAACTGAGCGAGAGATTTATTGTTTTCTTCAGACAGTCCTCTTTGTGAATTTCATTAAAACAGCACCACAGAGAACTTCCAGCATCATCTCCTCCACCAATCAGATTTGTGACTCATCACTGAATAACTCTTATCCAGTCATCTACACTCCATGACTGCTTGTCTTTCACCCACTGCTACCTTGTGTTCTTCTGTTTAGGTGTCAGTGCTGGTTTGTTTGTGTGTTCTATACGTAAATCTCATTTCATTCAGCTGATTACAGTTTCATCACAAACACTGATTCCTCTTTCTGTTCATTTGTCTTTCATTTGTTTTGTTCACGTAAACAGTCCACATCTTTTACTGCACTCTGTGTTTGTTTCCCTTCTTTATTCTTTCTGTTGTTTCAGTTCAGTTTTCTTGTTGGAACCATGTTTTCTTTTATTTACAGTTCAAAGACTCTTAAAGGTCTGTAAGCAATCTCCTTTAACTAAAGACTGATTTACATTTTTAGACTTACACACTGACTCTCTCTCTCTCTCTCCCTCCACCTGATCTGGTAGTAATATAGTATGTATGTGTTTAAGGTGTTTCATGAAGCAGAATGTTTATCTGTGTGTATGTGAGATGATGTTTATGAATGTTAATAGGTGAGTTTTTCTTCTCTCTACAGACTGTCTGGCTGCAGTATTACAGAGGGAGGCTGTGCTGCTTTACTTTTAGCTCTGAAATCAAACCCCTCACACCTGAGAGAGCTGAATCTGAACCAGAATAAACCAGGAGAGTCAGGAGTGAAGCTGCTCTCTGATCTACTGGAGGATCCACACTGTAAACTGGAGAATCTACAGTGAGTTACTAAATTACTGTCTCTATAGTATCACATAGTGAAGTGACACCAACAGGGCTGTGTGTGGGTGGCGGGTGGGGGGGTGGGGGGGTGTAGGTGATGTATGTGAGTGAGAGCACAAGAGAAAAAGACAGAAGGGATGAGTGATACATGCGTAAGAGAGTCAGAGAGAGAGAGCAATCTACATGTGAGAACAGATACAGTGCAGTATGTGTCCTAATTTCCTGCAAATTGTGTCTGAAATGAAGGAGTTGAAGGAAGAAAGGAAGTTGAGTGATGGAGAGGAAGTGATAGAGATAACAGAGTTAATAAATAACAGAATTATTTCACCAGAACTCTACAGACTGTAATTCTACTCCAGATACACAAACAGTGTTAGTGAAACATGGACTGCTCACACTAGTGTTGTAGTCACGATCACTAGACCCAAGACCAAGACCGGGACACATTTTAGGAGTCAAGTCCGAGTCAAGACCCAGATCAGGAGGGTCCGAGACCGAGACAAGACCCAGATCAGGAGGATCCCAGACCGAGGGCATATGAAATTAGATCATTTCAAGCATGGAAGTATTAGTACACATTACACCTACAGGAATTTTAATGACATCACATTCTAAACCCATAAGCTTTAATATCTGGACCGGTTATGTGATTCAGTTTTCCTTATTTATTATGTTAAAATAGGGTGGCGAGTCCCAGACATTGTATGAATGTATTCAGTTCCTTCAGCAGCAATCTTGATTTAGCTTAATGAAGTACTGAGCAGTCAAAGCAGCACTACTTACTGTATTAATCATGTTTAAATATCTAAATAATAAAGTGTTTTTGTTATAATCGGTACAAAACGGACCCAAATGCAGAGTGCTAACTAAAATTGTAGTTAAATGTGATTCGAACTGGGTTCCTCTGTGCCGCGAGCCGTGGTTTAACCAGCTGAGCTACAGGCGCAGTAGAGGAACAGGAGGGAGAAAGGTGTAAATAAAGAGGTTGGAAAATAGAATGAATGAAATAACTGAACGAAAATGTGTGAGGGCGAAAAAACAGAGGAGAACGCGCTAGAGGAGAAAAGACTAGAATGAGGTCGGGAGGACCTGAGTCTCCGACCTAAACGAATACCTCACGCCAGAACGAACTGGCGCTACCGAACACCGGGGGAGGTGCCTCGAAACCTTCAGCATTCCGAGGGCACAATAAGTCTCCCCCGGTTACCTCGCGCAGACTGACGCTACCAGAAACAAAACCCCACTGGTTACCTCGCGCAGACTGACGCTACAAAGTACACAAAAACCCCACTTGTTACCTCGCGCCAACTGGCGCTACAAAATACCAGGAAAAACAACAGAGAGACGTTTGTTTTACCCGTTACCAGACGCAAAGGTGCGACGGTAAGCAACGCTCAGTGTTTGACCTAAATAGGCTGGGCACAGGTGGCCCTTGTGAGGCCTGATTGGCGCTGGGGCCGCTGGGAGTTGGAGTTTTCTCCTGTCTGAGCGCCCCTCTAGTGGCCGGCCGCAGCGTAGCGGGCCTTCTAACAGTTTTAGTGAGTGAATCAAAGTGTCCTGTCTGTAAAAACAGCTTTTTAAATATAGTTATCTGCCCGAGTATCTAAAACTTTGTCACAGTTCCGTATATAACGTTTGCTTCAAAAAGAAAATTAAATTTGCTAGTTGGTACGTTTTATTTATTGAATTATTTTATTTCAAATGTATTTCCATAACTACATGTGATTATGCAGTAATTATGTCACACTGATGATTCATATGCACTATGAAAGAGAACACCAAGCTAGAAAGTTTACAGAACTCAGGTGTGTGTCTCTCCTATTAGTAAGTACATATTCTCACCTGCTGAACTCATTCTGTGGCCTTTAAAACACATTCAGTCTGATTGCTTTATCATTTTCATAGACTTTTTCATAGACAAATGCAGTGTTTCTTACATTTACTTTGACTTTAATTTCATTGCAGACAGTATGAACCCAAGATATGAACCCATTTCTGCATTTCAGGCATGGAGTCTTTAAGGAGCAAAGAGCAGAAACACTATGATTTTTTTACATTTTCCATTCTGTCCCAGCTTGTTCTGATTTGGGTTGTACAGAAATGATGACTGTTGTAGGGAGAAGATAATAATATTACACAACCTGATAATTTACTAGATTTATAAACCTAAAATTATGTGTTGTCCATCAATTGTATAGTTAGTGGCTCAATCTCCGACTCGTCCTGTCCAGGTCTAAAGTGTTAACACACCCTGGGGGCTGCAGCTACAGCTGCCGACTTCTCCAGTCTAATATTGGAGCTTGATGTCAATCAAAACATTGTTTTTTGATAGATATCTGATTTTGATTTCTGACCAAAATTGAATGTCTGTCCCATGTTGGGCGTTTACATAGTGACTGTGTTCTGATAGATCATGCTACCTTGTTAGAAAAATGTCCTACATTAGTGTATTTTTATAAGTACATACTACTGTATTAGTACTACTGTAGTAGTACTACTGTTCTACTGTATTAGTACTACTGTTCTACTGTATTACCTTATTAGTACTACTGTACTACTGTATTGGTACTACTGTATTAGTACTACTGTTCTGCTGTATTAGTACTACTGTTCTGCTGAATTAGTACTACTGTTCTACTGTATTAATTTACTAGTACTACTGTACTACTGTATTAGTACTACTGTATTTGTACTACTGTACTGTATTAGTACTACTGTATTAGTACTACTGTATTAATACTACTGTACTACTGTATTACTGTATGTAGTTTAGTTCACTGTACTACTCAGAACTGTATTTTGAGCTTATATCACTTTCACCAAAACTCCTATTAGCATTAACCCATTCCACCTGGGAAATAAGATTCCGACTACAGCCTCGTATTAAACCTACAGGTAGAATATTTTGATAGTGAATGTGAAAACCAAGACTTGGGACCCAGTCTGTAATGGACACAGAGGGGGACACATTACCCTGGTACAAATCAGTTTATTTTAAATTAGCTTCAGTTTATTAGATTAACTTCAACAGTTATTTATATTAACCAGCCGGATGACCAGCTTCCTTTCTGTGTGGAGTTTACATGTTCTCCCCGGGTGTTGTGCAGTCGGGAGAGTTGGAGATACTAAATTACCCCTAGAGGTGTGTCTGTGTGCGTGTATGTGGGTGTGAGTGTGTGAGTGAGAATAAGTGCTATAGATAATGAATGATTTAATGAACAATTAATGACTTTATATCTTTGTGATGTAATTATATTTTTTTAAACAATTAAAAAATAATCTTAAAGCTAAAAAGTTAAATTAAGTTAATACAGTAAATATAACAAGAGCTGGTTACTTCAGCATCGCTTGTTGACTTAAAAATTGAAAACTTAAAAATTGAAGTAATAAAATGACCTCATGCACTGAAGTCATCTTAGATGTTTGCTTTGATATTTACACAAAGACAGTTTTTGTAGTTAAAAAGTTAAAAAGTATTTTAAACATCACCAGTTAATTTTGTAACCTCAACTGGAGCATTACATTAAAAAACTGGTGCTGATGTGATAATAAAGACCGTACTTGTTTGTTGGAATCAAGTGCAAGTTTATTAAAGCAAAAGCTGAATCGTAATCATTAACAGGCCACAGAGTCAAAACCATCAATTCAGTCCAAGAAATCATGCAAACGAACCAGAACGTCACCCGAAGCTCAGTAGATATGATACAGAAAAAGGACAATATCACAATAAAACCAAAACAGTAAACACAACACTCAGAACTGCCAGGAGAACCAAACAAGACCTCACAACCATGTATCTGGTCTAGAGGTTTTATATCCCACAAGATGGGCGACTAATAGAACATGTGATCACCACTCAGTATTCTGGTGATGGCGACCTCTGGCTGTGTGGAGGGTGACTTGCAGCAGACGTTACAGCTGATAACGAACTGTAGACTTCAAGTAAATATAAAACTGTTGTGTCAGCCAGAACTAAACTTACACTATACACAGCGCATTTAAACAAAGATGCAGCAAGTTTGAATTTTAGAATGTACAAACACTATGAGGGGCCCCACACGCACACAAAATAATAAATCGTTGCAGGCCTGTACGAAGCTGTAGTGAGACGCCGTTACACAGCTAGCACTTGTGGTGGGAGAGATGCAACCTACAGTTCAATGGCAGCTGCGGAGATCTTCTCCCCATACCGAGCAGCGAGGGCAGGGAAATCTTTATCAGAGGACTGCTTTTCTGGTCACAGTGCAGTCTATCTGACCTTGCGAGTTGGTCTTCGGTCCAGATACGACAACAGGAGCTATGACATGCACACAAGCTGCAACTGCATGTAGGCAGCCCGCAGCTCAGCTAACACTAGCAGCTTCAACAGGTATGAGTCGTCCAAGACGTAGACGGTCTTAACTCACAGGCCAACTGCTTTTACCTCAGCAATATCTCTTCCAAAACAACTTGTAAACCTTCTGCTAGGTTTATTGGGCTACTACAACTCACTTTTGCTCAGTTTTTACGCTCATAACTTTCCACTACTCTGTCTCTCTCGTGTCCGCACATTTCTCTCTCTCTCTCGTGTTTGCGCATTTTTCGTATTTGCCCTCTCACTTTCTCGCTCTTTCCAATCCCCTCCCCCAAACAATCAGAACTGGGGAAACCTAGACTGATGCCAAAATTACCAAATAGCTATTTTATCTATGCAGAAAAAGCAAAATAAAGATAGTTCCCACCGTCTTGCCATCTAACAAACTTAGCACTCTTAAAGCGTCAGTACCCAACCAAACTAATCAAATGGAGTAATACCTGTTTTTTCATTATCAGGACCCTCACAGGATCACCACAGAGCAGCTCTTATTTTGGTCTTGGGTCATTCTTAGCACTGCACTGTCACTGATGTGGTGGCAGGAAATTGTGTTTGGGCTCGCTCCTTCGTGTAAACCCCCATAGGGATCCTCTCTTGGCAAGCTCCGGAACGATTCAAGGACTAACCTCTGTTTGTTTGAACTGTTCAAACACGGCCTAGTTCCCGGTTTTTTCTCCAGCACTTACGGAGCTACCCTGTCTTCCACTGCTCAGATGGGAGAACCAATCCTGGAGTCCTCAAGGCTTTGTGGCTACCAACAGCGGCTCCCCTGACACCTACCAACTCATCTTCTCCAGTAGCCGTTTCCTCAGGCTACCTCGAATGCCAGCTCACCTGGTCTCCCAGGACTCACCCCTTCATGGGCCCAGCTCTGCGCTTTGTGTTCACATTTCATTCCCTTGTTTGAGTTAATAAAGCCTTGCATATGGATCATAACGTCATGTCCGAGTCTGATTCATCACAGGATGCCATGCCTGAAAACGAGACAGCAGGCTGTTCAACTCTACGAGATTTATTATTTTGCTCCATCCAGGCGTTTTGGTCACCTCCACCGCCTCCCCGTGCACCAGTGAGTCCAGAATTTCCACCAGTCGTGCCCCAGGCTCTCTCATTGACCATGCCGGATAAGTATGACGGATCTCCAGAGATATGTCAGGGGTTTCTGATGCAGTGCTCCCTTTACATTAACCGGTTCCCCTCCTCCTTTCCACTCTGGTTTACATGCCACCGGTTAGCACATCAACTAACGCGGAGGCTATGGAGGTGGGCCACTTCTGGCTAACTCCAGATAAAAAAACAACAGCATATCCAGGAGGGTCGGTGTGTTTACTCGCTCTCTTAGACAAGAGGTGCTCCAGTGGGTCCATACCCTTACTGGCTAGGGGCATCCTGGCATACAGCATATGCTGCAGCAGGTAGCTAACCGGTTTTGGTGGCCTGCCTTAAAAAGGTTGGTGGCCAACTTTGTCGGTGCCTGCGCAGTGTGCCCTCAAAGCCAGAGCCACAGCCAGAAACCGGCTGGACTCCTGGAGCCTCTACCAATTCCTCACAGGCCCTGGTCTCATCTGTCTATTGATTTCATTACAGATCTCCTGAATTCAGAGGGTAACACAGCCGTCATGGTGGTGGTGGACCGGTCCTCCAAGGGGTGTCACCTCATTCCCCTTTGGAAGCTTCCAACCACCCTAGAAACCGCCGAGACTCTGTTCAGGGAGGTCTTCCGTTTCTATCGTCTCCTCAATTACATAGTTACGGATCGCGGGTCCAGTTCACCTGGCGGCTCTGGCGGACCTGCCCAGGATCACGGTGAGCCTGTCTTCGGGATACCATCCCCAATCTAATGGGCGGGTCAAGAGGCTCAACCAGGAGATCGGCAGGTTCCTAAGGTCTTACTGTGCCAACACCCAGCATGACTGGAGCCGATATCTTCCCTGGGCAGAGTACGCCCAAAATTCACTCGTTCATACATCCGCTAAACTCATACCCTTCCAGTGTGTCCTGGGCTACCAGCCATCTTTGTTTCCCTGGTCTGGAGAGCCCTCCGATGTACCTGCCGTGGATGAGTGGATTAAAAGGAGTGAGCAGACATGGGAACGGGCCCATGTCCACTTTTAGAGGGCGGTCTGTCACCAAAAGCTGCATCGCAAACCGCCCTCATTCACAGTGGGACAATGCGTGTGGCTCTCCACCGGGGATTTGATACTGTGACTTCCATCCCAAAAGCTCATTGCCAAATTCATGGCCCATTTAAAATATTAAAGCAAATTAACCCGATTACACCTCGATTACAGCTCGTTAGCGCAGCCCACATAACCCAGCCATGCACTGCATTTGTGACAACACCTTACTCATTCCATGGTCACAGGCCAGCATCTGACGAGTCTCCCCATAGGTCCAGCCTAACTTCTCATCTCCACAGCGGAGTCCTGCCATTCTCACTGGAGCCCTCGAGGCCTGCGGACTTGCCGACCTGCCTGAGCACTCACCTCTCGTCATCTGAACTCACCCCTGGTGTCTCTACCCCACGGGTCTCCACATTGCGAGGTTGGTGTGGCCACCAGACATTGTGTTTGGGCTCGCTCCTTCAAGCCTCCCTGGCTCCCGCCAGTCCTCAAGTGACTTTTGAAACCAGCGAATATAAACTGTGTTCTTTCACTCCCCCCGGGAACAGAGGGAGTGGTGTAAACCCCCACAGGGATCCTCTCCTGGCGAGCTCCGGAACGACGCAAAGAATAATGTCTGTTTGTTTGAACTGTTCAGACAGGACCTAAAAACTGGCTGACTTTGCAGTGAAAAAGTTGGGTTTTCTGACCAGAACTAGTGCATTTGGGCCAATGGCAGATCACATGAACGCTGCTTATAGTTTTATAGCTCTTAAAACTACACTCCTACAGTCTCTGTTTTATAAGAAACTGGGCAGGAAAAAGCCTTTCTTCGCTACTTACTGCAATGAGTACTTAAAACTCACGATACTGTCCAAACACACTGAACTCTCAAGCAGCTGTTCACGGTTTGCCGTAATCTCCAATACAGAAACACAGGTTTCCAAAACAAAATCTTTCCCAGCTCACAAGCAACTACTGTTACACACTGTGGCTGAAAATAACTCCACAAATAGCAAAAACACTATCAGCTGCACTTTTAGGTACTTGTTGGAGGATTGTTCTATGTATGTTTGTGTTGTATACATGGCAATCCTTTTTTTTACTTTCACCACCACTGTAAAGAAGTCTGAGTTTCTACAATGAAAGATTTCATATCAGACCACTCTGAATGACTTTGTGGAGAAATGTAAAAAAATAATCAATGGAATTCTCCTTTAAGTGCAATGCTCTGGCGGTCAAATTGTAACTTCATCAGTGACAGAGATATATCCCCCTTTACCTTCCTCTGTACCGAGTACCATATGCTGAGGTTCTGAGTGGTGTTCACTTAAAATTACACATATACTGTAATGCTGCTAATGTTACAAATGGTTAAGATAATAAAGCTAAACTTTAAAAATATAGGGTGGTTACACTTTTTTACTACATGTTCTAGTCCAAGTGTGTATGTTGTCACTTTGAGGTGTTATTGTGTTGATAAATATTCTTTCGTGGCTCAGTCTACACTATGTCTGTTCTTAGCAGCACGTCTTTTGAGACTCAAATGCTAATTCGATTTTAAAAGTCAGCAGAAAATCCACATAAAACTGAACGCTGTGAGCTGTTGAAACTTTAATAAATTAAAAGGATTATGTAACGAGTCGTACTTCCAACATGTTTGTAGTTTGTGTATCTTCAGTTATCTGCTGAATTACTGAATATTTGAGATGACAGTGTTTCTGATAGATCATCTTTTCTCTCTCAGGCTGTGGAGTTGTAATCTCACAGAGAGAAGCTGTGCAGTTCTGTCCTCTGCTCTCAGCTCAGACTCCTCCAGTTTGAGAAAACTGAACCTCGGATACAATAAACTGCAGGATTCAGGAGTGAAACTGCTCTCTGCTGGACTGAAGAGTCCATATTGTAAACTGGAGAACCTGAAGTAAGATCATCACTTTCTCTCACTCACTCACACACACACACACACACACACACACACACACACACACACACACACACACACATACTCACACATATACTCAAACACACCCTCACTGGAGACACTGGAGTAAGATCATCACTTTTAAAAAACACACAAACTCACACACACACACACACACACTCTCTCACACACACACACACACACACACATACACGCACACACATACACCGTTTAGTAATTGTTGTGTGTTTGTGTGTGAGATGATGTTTATGAATGTTAATAAAGGGGTATGTTTTATTTTTTCTCTCTACAGTCTGTATAACTGCAGTATTAGAGAGGAAGGCTGTGCTGCGCTTGTTTCAGCTTTGAAATCAAACTCCTCACACCTGAGAGAGCTGGATCTGAACTGTAATAAACCAGGACAGTCAGGAAAGAAGCAGCTCTCTGATCTACTGGAGGATCCACACTATAAACTGGAGAAACTACAGTGAGTTACTGAATTACTGAATGTCTCTGTTTATATATTCACACAGTGGATGGAGATCTACAACATGTTAAAGCTCAACCCTTATGCTTACATATACGCACACACACACATATATATATATATATATATATATATATATATATATATATATATATATATATATATACACACACATATATACACACACAGTGCTCAGCCATTCCCCTCCTACACTGGGAAAAGTTTAAGAGCCTAATGGTTACGGGGATAAAGGATCTTCTGAGTCTGTTGAGCAGCTCTGTGACACCAACCTGCAACTGAACATACTTGTTAAAAGTGTGGCAGTTAAACGGTTATATTATATAAGGGGTTAAACTCATCTGTTCTTTCCACAGTACCATCTGCTGTTCCTCTGTTTTCAGCTTGTAATGGCCTTTACCCCATCTCCCACATTCTCCAGCAACTTTTGCCCCACTTCTTGGAAATCCAAGAGTCTCTTGTTGTTTTCCCCCCACCTCCATCTGCACAACAGAACAACATCCCAGAAGATCATATATAACCCAGGAGCTTCTAGAGACTAACTCTGAAATCATGCATTATCATGCCGTTTCAGACAAACCTGTTTTGTTAAAACATAAGTTTGGTATTCAAATCCATCATCTCCATTTCAGAATTGTGGATTTGAGTGTGTTAGATGTTTGTCTCCGTCTCTCTCATATGTCTCATAAACACTCATAGTAGCTCTGAAGTTTGTTGTGAAGCTAACTTTACTGTCTTACATGTTAACCAGTCCAGCCGAGCTGTGTTTATTTTCAGGTTTCACTGATTTAATCTGTAAGTGTAGTTTGGTTCAGTGGTAGTTTATTGCAGATCTCCCGTCAGCAGAGTTTAGACCAGCACTGACTCACCAGACGTCTTCATAGAAGCTGCTCGCCCAGGTGACGCAGCCTGTGTGAGCTCCAAGTAGTTTCATCAAGTCAATGTGATGTTTCTAGTTTCTCACATAGTAATCAAACTCATCATTTAACACATTTATTACTTTCCAGTCAGTAAATAAACCTTTATTCTTCTTCCTATTATTTATTTATTTATTTTTAAAGCAAGCCTTGATATGAGAAGATAATAATAATAATAATAATAATAATAATAATAATAATAACAATAATATTATTATTATTTATTAATGCTAGCCTTAATGTTTAAATAGATATTATGACAAACTTTGCAGATCATTGACCTCATATAATCCTCGACCCCTATTTCAGATTAAATAAGCTTGTGGTTACTGTACGAGTTTAATGTGAACTAAACTACCTCGTCTGATATATAGTTACGTTACTCCATGTTTGTTGACGGTAAAGCAACACACAGTTTTCACAGGAACAACATTGTACATGTAGAAGTTCCCAGTAGTTTGTTGTGCAGTGTGTGATCCTCTCAGTGTCTGTTCCATGTGGTTCCTGCAGCTCAATCCAGTCGATTGTAGCAACAGAACGAGGGGCTTGTGCTGTAGGAACATGTAGACAAGGTTGTGGTCCGATGTTTCCAGTGGATGGCGACTCTCACATCCTCACATCAGCATAAAGAAGATTTTGTTTAAAGAAATACTTGGTTTTCTTAAGTGCTGTCACCTCACCTCTCTCCTTCAAAAAGAAAAACATTTCTGTAGTTCTGTTAAGTTGGAGGTGTAGTTCCCTCCACAAGCTCCTTTGTTTTATTTTCCTGCCCTACAGGGCATCACCTCAGCTTACTCTGACTTTAGCTGTCTACATGGTGGCAAAGCAAGGTAGTCAGCAGGATTTTGTTTGTTTTGTTTGTTGCAAATCTCGCACTCTATTGCTCTCTTGTGGAAGTCCGAATTCCCACTTTATTCTTGTTCTTTGGCCACTTCCTTTACATTTTAAACTAATTTATTTGGGGTGTTATAACTCCCTCTTCAGAGTTAGAACACTCACTCACAAGCACTCCACATTAGCACAGTGGCGCTCTGTCACACCAGCGGCCTGGGTTCAAATCCCAATGACTGTAACATTCCCTGTTTGCTAAGTAAAAAAGGAACAACAGAAGAAATAGAAGAAAGATAATAAGTTGGGAAAATTAGGAAAACAAGACTAAATAAAAAGAAAATAATAAAAGGGAAGGAATTCAGGAAAAATCAAAATGAGGAAAAAAGAAAGGAAGAGAAAAACTGCAAACATGGAAGAAAAAAACAAAAAGAAGGAAAAATATGAAAAAGGAAGGAAGAAAAAGAAAGAAAGGAAGGATGTTGAGGAAGTCCGAATTCCCACTTTATTCTCGTTCTTTGGCCACTTCCTTTACGTTTTAAACTCATTTATTTGGGGTGTTATAACTCCCTCTTCAGAGTTAGAACACTCACTCACAAGCACTCCACATTAGCACAGTGGTGCTCTGTCACACCAGCGGCCTGGGTTCAAATCCCAGTGACTGTAACATTCCCTGTTTGCTATTGAGTCCATCCTGGTGGTCATATCTAGTAGTACAATAATCCTGGGACTGCTATCACTTTACTAGTCTCTGAGTGGATAGCTGTCCCCTTTCACTGTTCTGATGCCTTTTATTTTTATCAGAAATGTGAATTTATTCTTAATGTGTTTCATTGCTATAATGATTTTATTTATTGCTAGTGCACTGTTGTGTGCGTGCTTGCAAAAGAGCTGATTCTGTGCACATACTGGAAATACTATATTGTAAAATAATTGGATCACTCTGACATGATTCACTATTTTATCTTTCACAGATCTACAAAGATAATCTGGTACACTGTCTTTCTTCAATTTGCAGTTCCAGAACAAATTCATTCAGGGAACTTTCCCCGGGTACCAGCAGGTGTATGTGGTGAAAAGACTGTTTCAGCCTGAACCTTTTCTTTATACTCAGCTTGACCTGTAGGGGGCGCACTCACACATAGAGACATTAATACACACAACAGAATATCAACATTGTTGTTATTGTCTCCTACAACTGTGTTGATGAGTGATTATATGAGAATCAGAACTATTAGTGTTATTAGTGTTGATGAGGTGGTACTGTTTATCTAGTGATGGTGTTTATCCTGATTGTGTTTGTGATTGGAGTCTGAGTGCTGACTGTGAGAAGTTTCTTCATGTCTGATCTTTCTGTCCTGTTTTCTGTTTTACAGCATCTGAACACCTGACCTGGTATGAGTCTCACATACACCTTGACATTACTTCCTGTTTACCAGTGACTGCACCTCCAGTGTGCTGTCCATCAGACTGCTGATGTTTGAGGATGACCCCACATTGGTGATGAGATCATGTAGAGGACGAGAAGAGTCTGGTGGTCTGATAACAAGATGAGATCAGAACTCAAACCAGTGGAAATGTTGATCAACTTTAATAAACACTCTGGACAGAAATCAACTCTGGAGCCACAAGAGTGGAGGATCTTCAAGATCATGGAAGACACCATCTCACACAGTTACACACAGATATAAGACAGAGAGACTCCTGAGTGATCTTAAACTCTGCTGATGTCCTGTTCTCTAGTAATCTGAAGTTTCCTTTGTTTTAAGATTTTATTGTATTTGTAACTCAACATCCAGTTCACACCATGGCAGAACTTCATGATCAGTTAACCCACTTTCACTAATATAGCACATGTAGAATATTATAATATATGTACATATTGAATATAATTAGTGAAAAAACACCCAGTAACATAATAGCATTACTAATTACTAATAATATGTGTTAACAAATAATGTAATAGTAATTTACTGATAATACAATGTGTTATTGGGATTTTGTCATATTTCCACATGTAACAGCTTACAGTAACAGCTTGGGAATTAATCTTATTTACGAAAGATTTTTTTAATGAATGTAATAAAGTGTAATGTATAATATTTGTCTGATAAAGTGACATGATGTTCATTTTTAGCCCATATTCATAGAGTATCCTGTGTCATTCCTAGTACCAAAAATCATCAAATTATCAAAGCTCTGGTGCTGCAGTGAAGAATACTGTACTTTATAATTCTATAAAAAGGAGTAATATTATTTACAGGGTGTGGATGCAGAATTGTTAATGCTGTTTATTTGGCTGTTTATAATAAAGATGGACTGGACTGGACCAAATCTGGACTGGGTTACATTTAGCATTAGTCTGTTCATTAATGACTGTTACGTGTGGCACCTTGTGCGTTGCTGTTGCTGCGTTGTCTGTTTGCCTTGCCTTGCCTTAGTGAAATGTTTGTCTGTGTTGCTCTGTTCCTTGATTGTGGGTTGTCTTGTTGTGAACGGTTCCATGTTTAACTGGTGTTTGGGTGTTAATGTCTGTTTGAACTGTTTTCCTCCTGGGTGGATGAACAGTTAGTATGTGCGCGCACTTACTCTGCCACACGTAGGAACTGTTTGTCACACTAGTTTAGAGGCAGGTACCACCCCCTGTACTTTTGATAGTTTAGCCTAGAGTAGCAGTTAGCTCTTGGTTTATGGTTAGTTAGGTAAGGGGTTTAAAATACAGCTTAGTGTAGTTTCTTTTATTATTATTTTTTCTTTGGTACTGTCTGTTTTCTCCCCCAGGTTGGCTCAATTCAACACCCCCATATGTTTCTTGTTGATGGCTGTCTTTGTGTTCTCTGTGTTGATCTTTGGCGTTGCCAATAAAAAAAATCTTTTACATTTGGTTTTCTCCCTTTTGCCACTTCCATCTATATGCACCGCACATGTTATTGTCCCCACATCTCCCCTAGACCATAGCCTTTTGTGGGAACGTAACATTTGGGGGCTCGTCCGGGATTTAATTGATTAAAAATCATTAATTTGGTGGATCCTTCCCATGGTGTTTTGGGTGGTTTTTGAACTGGTGTGGTAACTGTTTATATGCATTTAGTATGGCGGCTTTTGATTTACAGGCATTTGTTGCTTTGCCTAGCCTAGACATCATTGAAAAGTGTCGTAAGGATGACTTATTAGAGATAGCAGCGTATTATGGAGCTCAAGTAGCTAGACAGTCTATTAAGAAAGACATTAAAATTAAGGTCATTGACAAGTTGAGGGAATTAGGTGTTTTAGAGTTTCCCCAGCCTGTTGCTACTACATTTGTGGCAGAGAGTGATGTGGAAAAGCTGGTGACCCCTGTTGATGTAGTTATGGAGCAAGCTAAGCCTGAGGTTGATCTCAGGGCAACACTGCCCCGTTTCGACCCTTTTTCTCCTACATCTTCAGGATCTCTTCATGAAGCTCGTGCTAAGGTGCGCATCACACGTCTCCAGTTGGAGGCTCAGAAAAAAGCACAAGCACGACAGGCAGAGCTGGACTTAAGGTTGGCTATTCGGAAGATGGAGCTTGATGTTGATCGGGAGGTCTGACTACGGGAATTGGAGATATGAGCAATGAAGATTGCTCCTTATCCAGCTGCCCAGCCGGACATTGCACCGCCTCCTCCTCCTTCTTCCCCAGGGTCTTCTCCAGCAGCTACTCTGGTGGCATCCGCTCCTGCTTTTTCAGCTGTTAATCCACCTGCATTTGACGTGAGTAAACATATCGCTCTCGTACCACCTTTTAAAGAGGCTGAGGTAGACACATACTTTGGTGTGTTCGAGCGTATTGCTACTGCTTTAAACTGGCCTAGGGATGTCTGGTCTCTCTTGTTGCAATGTAAATTAGTAGGTAAGGCTCAAGAGGTTTGTTCGTCGTTGCCATTGCATGATAGTTTGCAGTATGACTTAGTTAAAGCTGCCATACTGCGTGCATATGAACTAGTTCCAGAGGCATACCGACAAAAATTTCGGGTACATAGAAAGAGTTCATCACAGACATTTGTTGAGTTTGCCAGAGAAAAGGAAACTTTGTTGGATAAGTGGTGTAATGCATGTAAAGCTTCGGATTTTGCTTCTCTGCGTGAACTAATTTTGTTAGAGGAGTTCAAAAATTGTCTGCCTGAGCGTGTAGTTATCTACCTTAATGAACGAAAGGTTCTGTTCTTGTCTGAAGCAGCAGTTTTTGCAGATGAGTACATGTTGACACATAAGTCTGTTTACAAACCTGCTAAGGTAGAGCCTACTGTGCTGCCTGAACGACGACCTAGGGTGGTTCAGTCTGCTCGTTTTGATGAATGCTTTTACTGTCATAAGCCTGGACATCTAATTGCAGATTGCCCAACGCTAAAACGTAAGCAGGAAAAGACTTCGAATAGTTCAAGCAAGAGCATTGCTTTGGTGGACACGCGTGTCCCACTCTGCTCTGCTCCTGAAACCAGTATTCCTGACCTGAGTTACCAACCTTTTATTATGGAGGGCACCATTTCTCTTGAGGGTAGTGCACATCAATATCCTGTGAGAATTCTGCGTGATACTGGTGCAACTCAGTCGTTTGTGTTAGCTGGTAAGCTGCCATTTTCTAACCAGTCTTTCTGTGGGTCGCATGTGTTTTGTCGTGGCATTGCAATGAAGTATGTTAAAGTTCCTTTACACCGTGTTTCATTGGCTTCATGTATGGCCACTGGAGAGTATAAAGTTGGAGTTTGTCCCTCTTTGCCTGTAGAAGGTGTAACGTTTATTATGGGGAACGACATTGCTGGAGGCAAAGTCATTCCAGTGTTGGAGGTTCTGGATAGTCCTAAGGTTTGTGGTTCACCAGACGACGTTTCAGAAAATCATCCTACTGTTTTTCCAGCATGTGTTGTCACTCGTGCTAAGGCTAGATTCCTGGATGATGTAGTTGAATTGTCTGATTCATTTTTAGCTAAGGACAGTTCTCCAGAACCTGATTTGTCAGACCTTCCATTTGTCCTTCCGAAGACTTCTGAGCAGAAAATGAGTAATATTATTGGGGACGTTGCAGCTGGTCAGTTGTCTGTCTGTCACAATAGGCTTGCGGAGTGTCAAAAGGCTGACGCTGGTCTGAGAAAATACTTCTCTGGGCTTAGCAGCGCAGAAAACCTTAACAGTAAGCAAGTTGCATTCTATCTTAACCAGGGTATGTTAATGCGTAAATGGTCACCTCGTGCTAATGCAGAAGCTGAAAGTGTTTATCAAATTTTGATACCTGCTCCATTTAGACAACACGTACTGCAGCTGGCACATGACCATCCTTGGTCAGGTCATTTGGGTGTTACGAAGACGTATTGTCGTGTTCTTAAGCATTTCTTTTGGCCTGGACTTAGGAAAGATGTAGCTGACTTTTGTCGTTCTTGTCATGTCTGTCAGTGCACAGGAAAACCCAATCAGGTTATTCCTCCAGCCCCTCTCTGTCCTATTCCTGTAATCGGAGAACCATTCGAAAGAGTCTTGGTTGACTTTGTAGGTCCATTAGTTAAGACAAAGTCTGGAAACCAATATCTGTTGACCATCATGTGTGCTGCAACTCGTTTTCCCGAGGCTATTCCTTTGCGGAAGATTACAGCTCCTGTTGTAGTCAGGTCATTAATCAAGTTTTTCACAACCTTTGGCTTGCCAAAAGTTGTTCAGACTGACCAGGGTACAAACTTTATGTCCAAGTTGTTCTCCCAGGTCATGGCCACTTTAAGAATTCGTCACCAAGTCTCAAGTCCTTACCATCCTGAATCACAGGGTTTCACCAGTCTTTAAAGTCTATGCTTCGTAAATATTGTTTGGATACAGGAAAAGACTGGGATGAGGGTGTACCACTTGTACTTTTTGCTGTGCGTGAGGCTGTACAAGAATCCTTGGGTTTTAGTCCAGCTCAATTAGTATTTGCACACTCTGTGCGTGGCCTTTTGAAAGTCCTTAAGGAGACATTTTTGAGTGCCAGACTCATTAATTAAAAAAAAATGTAGAATTAACTGAAATAATAAACAACAATTCCGGATCGTTACTACAGAATCTTTTCATCTTTCGTCCTAAATTAAATTTAACCAGAATGCAAGTGAGATGAACATCATTTAATTATGATATGAGAAATGAAAGAAATAATTAAAGAAAGAAAAAAGGAATAGAAGAAAGATAAAAAGTTGGGGAAATTAGGAAAACAAGACTAAATAAAAAGAAAATAATAAAAAGGAAGGAATTCAGGAAAAATTAAAATGAGGAAAAAAGAAAGGAAGAGAAAAACTGCAAACATGGAAGAAAAAAACAAAAAGAAGGAAAAATATGCAAAAGGAAGGAAGAAAAAGAAAGAAAGGAAGTATGCTGAGAGGGAACAGTGGTGTCCAGGATTTCTGAATCTCTCACACGTGTAAACCACTTTGTTCAGAATAAATAAGTGTATTTCTAGTTTTAATGAACTGGTCATGTGTTACAGCTACATAAACACAATAACATTCTCTTTTACTACACAATGTTCTAACAATAGAAACAGAAGTTAAAACAGAAGTTAGGACGCTGGTGGGGTTTATCCTAAAGTTAGGACAGTATTTAGGAGGTGTAGTTTAGAGAAGATGTTGGTGTAATACTGGTTTCTTATCTGGAGTTAATGGAGAAGACTATGAAGTTAAAACTGTTCTGTAATAGATTCTGTCTCAGATTCAGTCTTAACTGTATTTTTTTCAGCAATTTATTTTAAACTATATACGTTTTCAAAAGTATATAAACTGAAGAGTAAAAGACAAAACAGACACTTAGTTTAATTTAAACCTTAAATAATGGGTGGAGTCTCACTCGTGATCGTTCCTACTCTCAGTCGAGACTTCACCTGCTCGCCCACAGCGAACTCTCTCTCTCTCTCTTTGTATCTCTCTCTACTCCCTCTCTCTCTATCTCTCTCCACTCCCTCTCTCTCTCTACTCCCCCCTCTCTCTCTACTCCCTCTCTCTTTATCTCTCTCTCTCTACTCCCCTTCTCTCTATGTATCTCTCTCTCTACTCCCTCTCTCTGTATCTCTCTCTCTACTCCCTCTCTCTGTATCTCTCTCTCTACTCCCTCTCTCTGTATCTCTCTCTCTCTACTCCCCCTCTCTCTGTATCTCTCTCTCTACTCCCTCTCTCTCTGTATCTCTCTCTACTCCCTTTCTGTATCTCTCTCTCTACTCCCTTTCTCTCTGTATCTCTCTCTCTACTCCCTCTCTCTCTCTGTATCTCTCTCTCTACTCCCTCTCTACTCTCTCCCTCTCTCTCTGTATCTCTCTCTCTACTCCCTTTCTCTCTGTATCTCTCTCTCTACTCCCTCTCTCTCTGTATCTCTCTCTACTCCCTCTCTGTATCTCTCTCTCTACTCCCTTTCTCTCTGTATCTCTCTCTCTACTCCCTCTCTCTCTGTATCTCTCTCTCTACTCCCTCTCTACTCTCTCCCTCTCTCTCTGTATCTCTCTCTCTACTCCCTCTCTCTCTGTATCTCTCTCTACTCCCTCTCTGTATCTCTCTCTACTCCCTTTCTCTCTGTATCTCTCTCTCTACTCCCTCTCTCTCTGTATCTCTCTCTCTACTCCCTCTCTACTCTCTCCCTCTCTCTCTGTATCTCTCTCTCTACTCCCTCTCTCTCTGTATCTCTCTCTCTACTCCCTCTCTCTCTGTATCTCTCTCTACTCCCTTTCTCTCTGTATCTCTCTCTCTCTACTCCCTTTCTCTCTGTATCGCTCTCTCTACTCCCTTTCTCTCTTTATCTCTCTCTCTCTACTCCCTCTCTCTCTGTATCTCTCTCTCTCTCTACTCCCTCTCTCTCTGTATCTCTCTCTACTCCCTTTCTCTCTGTATCTCTCTCTCTACTCCCTTTCTCTCTGTATCTCTCTCTCTACTCCCTTTCTCTCTGTATCTCTCTCTCTACTCCCTTTCTCTCTGTATCTCTCTCTACTCCCTTTCTCTCTGTATCTCTCTCTCTACTCCCTTTCTCTCTGTATCTCTCTCTCTCTACTCCCTTTCTCTCTGTATCTCTCTCTCTACTCCCTCTCTACTCTCTTCCTCTCTGTCTGTATCTCTCTCTCTCTCTCTCTCTTGCTAACTTTCACACTAAAAGCTAAACTATAGTTAAAAATCTACACCGGACCCCAAACCCAAACCCAGCTCTCTAACTGACTCCTGCTAAAGCTGCTCCTAACGTTACTCGAGCTCGAGCTCAATCTACTCTCTACTCTCTTCCCGCCTTATATACTAGGGAGCCAATCACGAAGCACCATGTTCTAAAACCCACGATTTCAGCCAATAAAAGAAAAGATGGGGTAAACTGACAGATGAACTGAAAATAGGTTTCACCAAGCACACGTTAGACCTGTACATCCCAACCAACCCTTAAACATTTTATTCAAAGAGCGAACGTTAACGTTTAAAACAACATTTTAATATAACTGTCAAGAACAAGATTATTTATTTATTTACTGTTTTTTTTTCAAGGGGCAACACTAACTTCACTGCTGAGAGTAAATTTAATAAGATCAGACACGCGTGTTGTTGTTTCTCATCTCCAGCTGGACAGACTCCATGAATCAAAGTATCTACAGCTGCTGATCAGTAAACAACCAGAACACACATCCTCTCACATCACCACCAGATAAACGATAAACTTTGTTTTCTTTAATAAAGTAAATAAATATACAATATGCTGAATAGTAGACGAGACAGTCGTATCTCTTTGTTTCTCTTTAAGGTTTAAAAATAAACTACAGCAGTCTGACCAGCGACATCACGTGTGTTCATCTGTTTGGGGGACAGTGTGCAGCTCGTACTGACCTCTGGGTTTAAATGTCTGTGACTCCAGGTCAGGTGAAGTCTGCAGTCATG
Source organism: Megaleporinus macrocephalus (assembly GCA_021613375.1). Lineage (NCBI taxonomy): Eukaryota > Metazoa > Chordata > Actinopteri > Characiformes > Anostomidae > Megaleporinus > Megaleporinus macrocephalus. Next base: position 67,463,310 of record CM038702.1, on the reverse strand, counting down.
TTGCAGCAGTTCTTGTAGCTGTGGAACAGTGTAAGACTTAAATACCCGTCTGTGACATCACAACCCTGGATGTGGTCTCTACAGACAGAAAGGTTGGTAGATACAAGACCACCTACAAACGTTCTGTTCAGTGAATGTACACAGAGTGACTTAAACTGTTGTTGTTTTTGGGTGGTCTTATTAAACACAGTATAAAACAGGTGACCCTGCACAGTTCATAGACTGTCCCATCTCAACTGTGTAGGGTTAAAAAGACCACCGTGTGAGACGTGGTTGTGTTCAGTATGTTTACAGAGATCATACAAGAATCTAAATCTGTTACAGAGACAAACCATAGTGAATCACCTTCCCTCTGAATTAGAACCTGATTAAACCATCAAGTACATTGATTTTCCAGAATTTATTAACAGATTAATTATGAATAAGAAATAAAAAGCTACTTACAACCAACTGACAGTTTAGTTCCTCCACCAAAAGTCCACCACAGTGATACAAACTCATTTAGTGTCTGTACAAAAACCTCCTGCTGTAAAGACTCTGCTCTCTCTGAGCTTTACTAACAGCTTCTTCATCTCAGTGATTAAATACTGATGTAGTTTATAATCAGCAGATAAATGTAGAAACTCTGAAACACCTGAACTTTAGTTTCTTTACTGTTTAAACTAGTTTATCTGAACTGATCACTCATCATTATATCTGTTCTTAAATTACTCATTTATTCATTAATCTGTGATATTATTATTAAATATTTACAGTTTTTACTGTTTAACTTTAATTTGATCTTGAATATTAAATAATAATAAAACAGTTACAAGAACAGAAAACAGTTAAAGAGCTGCTGTGTATAAAATCTTATTGGTTCTGTTGAGTAATGAAAATGAAGATGGATAAATGAACAGAAGATTATTTCCTGCTAAAAGAGAGAAAAGTATTTAATAAAATGTGTATTTATTTACTCACTGCATGCAGTTTGGTTCCTCCACCAAAACCTCCTGCACTGAGAGACAGACTGACAGCAGTAGCTGCAGAATCCCTCAAGAGAAACACTGATCCACTTTAAACTGAACAATATGAGAGCGCCCCCCACTGGACATTAAGAGGATATTACACTGATCTGGACAGTCAGATTGCTGAGCTGTGAGAAGATCAACTGTGGAGATCAGGAGAGTGAAGATCCACATATGACTCACAGTAAAAACCTCAGACTGACAGTAAATCTCTACAATCTACACAATAAAACAGTCTTAAAGAGTTTACAGTGTGTTCTGTTCAACACAGTTCAGCAACAACAGAAGCTGATAAACAACACAGAGAAACATTTTCCTGCTTCTGTCTGATATTCAGCAGTTCTGAACTGAACCATCATGACTGAGAGCTGCTGCTCCACAAACTTCACCCACAGCACCCACAGCAGGCCCCCTTGAACTTTCCAACCTTTTGCCACATTTGAGGTTTCAAACATAAAGATATGAAATTGTAATTTTTTGTTAAGAGTCAACAACAAGTGGGGCAAAATTGTGAAGTGGAACGAAATTTATTGGATACTTTAAACTTTTTTTAGAAATAAAAAACTGAAAAAGGGGGCGTGCAAAATTATTCTTGCGTTAATACTTTGTAGCACCACCTTTTGCTGTGATTACAGCTGCAAGTCGTTCGGGGTCTGTCTCTATCAGTTTTCTAACACCTGGATATGTTTATTTGTGAACCATTTCATTGTAGATTCTGCTTTATGTTTGGAATCATTGTCCTGTTGGAGGATAAATCTCCCTCCCAGTCTTAGGTCTTTTGCAGACTCCAACAGGTTTTCTTCCAGAATGGTCCTGTATTTGGCTCCATCCATCTTCCCATCAATTCTAACCATCTTCCCTGTCCCTGCTAAAGAAGAGCAGGCCCAAACCATGATGCTACCACCACCATGTTTGACAGTGGGGATGGTGTGTTCAGGGTGATGAGCTGTGTTTGCATTGTGGCCAAAAAGTTAAATTTTGGTTTCATCTGACCAGAGCACCTTCTTCCACATGTTTGGTGTGTCTCCAGGGTGGCGTGTGGCAAACTTTAAACGAGACTTTTTCAGGATATCTTTGAGAAATGGCTTTCTTCTTGCCACTCTTCCATAAAGGTCAGATTTGTGCAGTGTACGACTGATTTTTGTCCTATGGACAGATTCTCCCACCACAGCTGTAGATCTCTGCAGTTCATCCAGAGTGATCATGGACCTCTTGGCTGCAGCTCTGATCAGTCTTCTCCTTGTTTGAGCTGAAAGTTTAGAGGGACGGCCGGGTCTTGGTAGATTTGCAGTGGTCTGATACTCCTTCCATTTCAATATGACCGCTTGCACAGTGCTCCTTGAGATGTTTAAAGCTTGGGAAATCTTTTTGTGTCCAAATCCGGCTTTAAACTTCTCCACAACAGTATCTCGGACCTGCCTGGTGTGTTCCTTGGTCTTCATGATGCTCTCTGTGCTTTAAACAGAACTCTGAGACGATCACAGAGCAGGAGCATTTATACAGAGACTTGATTTCACACAGGTGGATTCTATTTATCTTCATCAGTCATTTAGGTCATTGGATCATTCAGAGATCACTGAACTTCTGGAGTGAGCTTGCTGCACTGAAAGTAAAGGGGCCGAGTAATATTGCACGCCCCACTTTTCAGTTTTTTATTTCTATTTAAAATATCCAATAAATTTCATTCCACTTCACGATTGTGTCCTACTTGTTGATTTTTCACAAAAAATTACAATTTCATATCTTTATGTTTGAAACCTGAAATGTGGCAAAAGGTTGAAAAGTTTAAGGGGGCCGAATACTTTTGCAAGGCACTGTATGTACCTGTATGGAGATGATTTATTAAGACATGTAAAGTAACAGTGTATGTGGGGCTGATACTAAAAACAATACTATGTGTTTTCATGTTCAACTTAATTCTTATTATTTATTCCAGAATCCAGAGGTTCTTCTAGGAGAAACAGTCACCATCAGCTGTAGAACCATCTCTGCAGTTTATAGTAATAACTGTCTCTCCTGGTACCTGCAGAAACCTGGAGAAGCACCTAAACTCCTGATCTACTATGCTAATAGATTACAGTCAGGAACTCCAGCTCGTTTCAGTGGATCTGGATCTGGTACTGACTTCACTCTGACCATCAGTGGAGTCCAGACTGAAGATGGAGGAGATTATTACTGTCTGAGTTATTATAGTGGTGGTGTGTTCACAGTGATACAGAGTGGTACAAAAAGCAACATACACACACACACACACACACACACACACACACACACACACACACACACACACACAAGAGGAGAAGTTCTATAGAGTTAGTGTTACAGGTCATGTGTCAGTGGTATGTATTTGTGTAGTGGAGGTTAAACATCCATAACTTAATTTTTGTCAGCCACATTTTTTGAACTATACTAACTTATTTTTAGGGTTTATTTACTATTTTTACTACTATATACATTCTGACCACATTTCTCTGTTCTGGCACCTCCTTCCTCCTCCGTCCACTTCCCAGTTCCATTTACAAAATAGGAAAAGAGACATACCACTTATGATGTGGGTTTATATGCCAATCATTTCCTGAACATCACCGCATGAAACTGGTTTCCTGATTCTGTACTGAAAATCACTGCATGGGTTCAGGATCACTTCCAGAAATCATCATCTGTTAAAAGAAGAGTAAATGCTACACAGTGGTAGACGTGAAGTTTTTTAGATGTGTTGCTGCATCAAGTTCTACTTGAGGTAATAATGTTCATAAAAGATTAAAATGTCTCACCTTCAACATCTGATATGTGTTCTATGTTCTGTATTGTGAATAAAATATGGGTCTATGAGATTAGCAACTTTTTTGAGGTTGGGGTTGTATTATCTAAACCACCAGTGAACCTACACATGTCTTCTGTGTTTATATTGAATGTTGATGGTAAAATAGAAAACTTGAGGAAAAACATTTTTCAGGCTCTATTTTGCCTGAAAACGGCCTGCATGCATCCATCCACTGTAAATGGATAAAATATGTTCAAAATCTCTCCAGACTAGCATATATCAATGTGTATGTTGTCATTTCATGTATTGGCTTTCAGAGATGGAGCTTTTAGAGGCATTAAACTCCTCAGACATCCGGTTCCATTCATCACCAATTTTGTGTATTTCTCCAGAACAGAACATTTCACACCAAACCCACTCTGAATACACTCCAAAATTTTGAATTATATACGTATATATACATATTTAATTAGGCTGAATGTGTAAAAAATTGGCGGACTCCCACTTTAATTCAATTTACTATGAGTTATATCTGACTCAGTTCAGACTATTGAGCTACAACCACCAACGTTTTTAGCAGCCCTGGCTCTCTCAAGTGCCAGAACATACTATGGAAACAGTGGGAACAATGTTGTGGTACAGGTTTTTCTTCAGAAGGCGTTTTGTGACATTCTGGCCTGCAGGCTCCTGTTGTTCCTTGACCAGCCCAACTGGTTTAAATTGAATATAAAATTTTCAGCTGTGCTGTTTTGCAGAGATGAGATTAAAAGCTATGTTTAAAGGTGAACAGAGCAAAAATGAGATTTAATAACAGACAGTTTGTGCAAAACAATATTCTTAAAGTAAGTTAAAGAAATCTAAATACAGGACAGTGTATCATCTTTAACATTTTTGAACTGAGTGATATAAACTCTACATTTTATAATTAGCAGCCACTACAAATTAAACTGATGTGTAATATTTCGTTACATTCAGAATGTTTAGACTATTTTTAAACATTTATGAGCTAATTCTCTTAATTAATTTACCTTTATATTCCTCCTTTTAACAGTTTAGTCTGTTAAAACCAGACCAGGCAGACACCAGACTTTCACTCTCCTCTTCAGCTCCCCCATCAACACATTCAGCTTTACATTCACCCTTTTCATGTATTTGATTTTCAGCTAATTATCTTTCTTTAAAGGTTCTCTACAAAATGTTTATTCAGTATTTAAACTGTTCTCTGATTTTCTACATGGAAAAATGTCCAGATGTGGGTTTCCATGCTTTTTTACTCTCGTGAATGAAACAAGCTGTTTTGTCTTTTATGGTGCGCTCATGAAAATGTATATGAGCTCTGCTCTAATTGGTTGGTTTAGAAATGACATGTTAAAGGTAAATGGAAGTTGTTACTCACTGTGAATCTTTCAGTTTAAGATGATCTGCTTAAACTGGCAACCAGTGATAAACTCACACAACATGGCTGTTATTTACAGCTGACTGTTGGGTTGTGACGTAGTCAAGGTTAGCTGGTTAACTGTGGATTTGAGAAACTGTCAGGAGTCAAATGTAGAGAACAAACGAACAACTTTGGATTTGAGTCGTCGGGGATCTCTCTTAAAGATTTGGGCGCTCGAGTTGGCTTTCTGCTCACAAACTTGCTCTGCAAATGATCTGTGGTGTTGTGGCTTTTAGAGTGGATCAGAACATTTGATTAAGAACTTGGCAAAAAGGCAACCAGTGTTAGCCTCATTTAAACATCATCTTTTCAGGCTCCAAAGTAGGATCCTGCACACTGGGAGAAGAACACTGAATTAAGTAGCTGGTAAATAGGAAGCGAGTCACAGCCTTGTTTGAAGATGAACATCATCCACATCCACTGACAGGTAATTTAAAGGGTATGGAAAGTGTTCACATAGCCTTCTCAGCCTGAAACGCTAAATTTGGGCATTGTCCACCAGTTCTTTTTATCCATCGTCATTGTTTCTGCTTTCAGTTATGAGGAAACACTTCACTTTTGTTTGTGTACAAATTCAGTAAAAGTATATATGAGGTATAGTCTGGTATTTAATGTTCAGTTACTGTAGTACTTACTAACACGGTTAACAGTTACTCGCTGAAACTGGTTATAAGTGTTACTCTCTCTGTACTTATTGTCTAGTGCGGCGCCCTCATGACAAAAAGACAAGAAGTTCTGTGAGAGACTGACGTTGGGTCTGTCTGAAACCCAGTGAGCTCCTAAGTAGACACTGACTGTGTAAGGAGCAGCGTTCTCTCCTCATAAGACAGATTACTGAGACGCTCTAGTTAGAGAGAGACTGTGTCACAGCTTGTTCCTGCCCACTGCATATGACCGGTGTTTACTGACCTCAGCTGCAGCGTCTCCTCAGCGTTTCAGCTCCATAGATTCTCCTCCATTCATTTTCACTGCAGTTTGTATTATTTTTACTCTGGCACAGCAGTGCTGCTGCTGGAGTGTTTAAACACTGTGTCCACTCACTGTCCACTCTATTAGACACTCCTACTACTTGCTGGTCCACCTTGTAGATGTAAAGTCAGAGACAGTAGCTCATCTGCTGCTGCACAGTTTGTGTTCTCTAGTCCTTCATCAGTGGACACAGGATGCTGCTGGTTGGTGGGCGATTCTCAGTCCAGCAGTGACACTGAGGTTTTTAAAAGCTCTGATCCACTCACACCAGCACAACACACACTAAGACACCACCACGTTAGTGTCACTGCAGTGCTGAGAATGATCCACCTCCCTAATAGTACCTGCTCTCCTGACCATTAAATAATAGGGTAAAAGGGGATAAACAATGTATGCAGCTAATCAGATGGACTACTAACTGTAAGTGTAGTTCTTTGCTGTGAGGTTTCTCACTGGTCCTGTTGCTGCTGCAGGAGAATCAGCTGGAGCTTCATTCAGTGCTCCACTCATTACACTGTAACATATACATACTCTTCATGGTGTATTATAGTACTGGAGTAATAACGCTCCTGTGTGTAAATCTATAGTGTAAATAAAAGTTATATTTCTTCTTATTATCACTTTTAACCAGTTAAGTCCTGATCAGTTCTGCTCTACTTTCACATTTACTGTTTTAATCCAGTTCACTGTAGTTGTATGTGTTTTATGTGTGTAGTAAACTAGTATTTATCACACACTGGGAGCTGTTAATGCTGGAATCAACATGACATTTCCAGTTTGCTCCTCGTGATCAAAAAACTTGTGACTCCGCCCTTCAGCCTATAAACAGGTACCAGCACTTCCTCCTGCTGGAATTTATACCTGATCCAGTTCAACCTGTTAAGAGTGAAACTGCAGCAGTGTGTTTGTGAAGAGTGAGTTAAGAGTGTTTGGAGAGAAAGCAGACGGGTAAGTACTGAAGTTCTAACATTCTGAATTTACTTTGTGAAGAGTTTCAGACACTGAGAGCAGAAAATAGCTGAACGTTGTAGAAATAAACTTCAGAGATCAGCGTTCAGGTGAGGTCATTAAGGAGACGTGACTGTGTGTGTGTGAGAGAGACTGAGATAAAAGATCTTTTATATTCAGATTTCTTTATTCTGTAGGTTTAAAACTGTACATACAGAAGAGTTAGATCTTGTAAATGATCTTTATTAACACCCAAGACGAGCAGCTACAACTGGGTTTAAGTCAGAAATGTTAAGTTAGACTTTAGAAGACCAGGAAACGTGTTGATGACAGACGACTGTGTTTACAGTCCGGTAAAGACTCTCAGTGGAGAAAAACACTTTCTACACAATAATGTACTGAATAAATTATCAGAGAAATCTTTTTACTGTGGCCCTCATCAAGTGGTTACACAATAGAAATCTCTAAAATCAAACGTGCTATTGTGATACCTCTTAAAATTCCCCAAATTAAGGACACACACAGTTCTGATGAGACTGATGCAGTAGAAAGATTTTATTTTTATATTTTAAGACAGAACCTAAAACGCAGTTAAAAATACAATTTGTTCTTAAATTCCAAATACTATTAAAAAACTTCAGTATTTGGCTAACATCAAACAGCATCCAATCATGCCATTACCACAACCAGGTAGCCGCTCCCCAACCAGAAGACTATGGCACTCACAGGTGACTCTAGGGTATCACAAAAAAGACAGAAAACACAACTATTGGCCTCAGACTTTGCCACCCCACACCAAATCCTATACACACACACACACACAAATGAGATTACTATAATAAATAAATAAATCTTTACATGCACAAGGAAATTATAAATCAAATATATAAAAAAAGAAAACAATCAACTTTAAATCAAAGTTATTCTCAACCAAAATATATCCAAAAGAAACCCAATGGCATACACTGTCGGCCAAGGTGAACTGAGACCACCTAGAATGTGATCGGAGACCACACTAATCAGTCATGAGGAAATTAGTTTTAAAATGGCTACACATGATTTAGGCACCCAATGTGATAAAAAAAATCCTTTGAGCACCTACTACAAGGGATGCTCGACCTTTCAGTAATCCAGAATAAAAATAATAAGATGAATGTACATAAAACACATTTCACATAAATAAAAAAAGTGGCTATTATCCCGCAGGCACCTGCGCCCTGTAAGACAACATAGGCACAAGGTTACTAAAATGAACCTAGTTTCAAACACAGCATCCCTTTAAAATAGGCCAGGTCGTACCTGTACAGCGATGTATTAACACATGTACTCCTGAGAACCTCAGCTCCCACCAAGCATCCAAATCGATCTCAGACTATAATAAAACGTACCGTAACAAAAGAGCCTTAGATCACAACAACCGCGTTGTGTCTTCATGCTACTAATCACTCAGACACTCCAACACACACTGTTCAAACTTATAGATTCCGGCCGCTGGATCAAACACTGACACCACTTAATCCATCCAAAACAGTCCTTCTATGGATGGAGCTTTCACCTTTCACGGCCCGTGCTGCAACTTTCTACTCTCGTTAATGATCTACAAAAACGCGCAGTATAAACACAGAAACAACTGTTACATATTAACTTGATAAAAAAAACAAAAAAACAAAAAAAAAACTACCTGTTGTACGCAGAGACCGGCAGAACCCAAACGATACTTCGGTGAGCTATCGCGGGACTAAAATACCCCCCCAAAATGGCCGCCCCCAGGTGCTGCCTTCAAAATAAAAGTCCCTCTCTCACTATTAAGCCTGCTGGCTACATTACATTAGATTTTATGTGTTTTTGTGATCATTTAATGCTAATTTTAATCATTTTAAACTTCAGTCCAGCAGTGGTCAAGAAGAATGACATCTGTATATCATCACTGTCCAAAGAAAACTTCTTCCTTTATTGTTCCTTTATAAACCTCTTTACATTAACTTACATTGGAGGTAAAGTATGTTTTTGGTCTCTCCTGTAAAGTTACTGTGTTGGAGATACTTGTTTTTGTTTGGACAGTGATGATAAAGTGACTCTTTAATTTAGAATCTTTGTGTGTGCAGTGAACAGTGAGGGTTTAGTAGTTCAGTTCAGCTCGACTACACGTCTGTATTCGTTCTGTCATACTGGTTTTCTTTGGTACCAGCTCGTCCTCTGGACTTTGGGCTTCACTCACTTGAAACGTTCAACAAGCTGCTTGTTAATATTTTTCCTGTTTGTACGTTTGTTCTGTGTCTGTTTGCATGATTGGCGTCTGTTTGGTCATCAGCAAACAGTTCAGATGTTCCTTTTTATTTAGGGGATTTTTTTCTTGAAGGCTTTTGGTTAATTCAAATAACAAAACAAACTTTCACATAAACTAAGTAAGAATTAAAGAAAGTTCCAGAATCACGGTACTGACAGTCCAGCGTCATGTAGACCTGACAGTGCAGACGCTACACAGTCAGTTAGTCTACATTCACATTACAGGCCTCAATAATCAGATCAGATCTGAACTCAGATCAGATTTAGTTATCCTGACGATTCACATTCATAAATATCAGTGACCAGTATGTTCCTCTGTTAGTCATTAGTGATGATCCACTGATCATCACTGCTGTTCCTTTCCTCCACTGACCATCACTGCTGTTCCTCTCCTCCACTGACCATCACTGCTGTTCCTCTCCACTGATCATCACTGCTGTTCCTCTCCTACACTGACCCTCACTGCTGTTCCTCTTCTCCACTGACCCTCACTGCTGTTCCTCTCCTCCACTAACCATCACTGCTGTTCCTCTCCTCCACTGACCATCACTACTGTTCCTCTCCTCCACTGACCATCACTACTGTTCCTCTCCTCCACTGACCCTCACTGCTGTTCCTCTCCTCCACTGACCATCACTGCTGTTCCTCTCCACTGACCATCACTGCTGTTCCTCTCCTCCACTGACCATCACTGCTGTTCCTCTCCTCCACTGACCGTCACTGCTGTTCCTCTCCTACACTGACCATCACTGCTGTTCCTCTCCTCCACTGACCGTCACTGCTGTTCCTCTCCTACACTGACCATCACT
>CM038702.1:67449008-67452089 GCA_021613375.1 Megaleporinus macrocephalus | reverse complement strand
GCTGCAGTAAACTCTGATACGTGAGCGTTAGTGGGAACGATACAGTGTAGAATTCTCCACTGGAGATCTCCAGAGCGTTTGGGCAGAGGGGCCTTGTACAAGAGCCTCCATGAAGGCTTCAGATCATCTGGGACTGAGAGGTGAGCTCTCCATCTGGAGTCCACCCTCCCCTGTATTGACAGCATAAAAGTCTGATTTAACACAGCTCTGGTACAAAGCTCCCTTACCAGCACTCGAGAAAGACATGTTCTGCAGGACCCTCAGCAGCTAGGAGATTGCCTCTCCCAACGTCCCTGCTCACAAGAACATTTGGAGTAACACGTAACTCTGGGAAGCTCAGAGACAAATATAGGGCCAAATCCAAAGGTCTCAAGGTCCTCAGCAGGTAGGAATGGTCCCACCCTATCAAAGGCCTTCTCCTGATCCAGTGATATGACCCCCATGTCCAACTCCTCCAGCTCAGCAAACTTGAAAAGGTCTCTGATCAGGAACAGGTATCAAAGATAGAGCGCTCTGGAACGCAGAAAGACTGGTCGCCATGGATACCTGAGGCTATACAGCTTTTCAGTCTGTTAGTTAAGAGCCTTAGACAGAATTTTATAATCAATTCCGAGAAGGGAGACTGGACGCCAGTTCTTTAAACAGCTGAGATCCCCTTTCTTAGGCAGCAAGGTCACTACTGCCCCCCGACAGCTGAGCGGAAGGAGGCCCGAGTCCACACTTTCCAAGAAAACGGAGTGCAAGTCTGGTCCAATCAGGGGCCAGAACTTCTTATAAAACTCTGCAGTTAAGCCGTCCAGCCCAGGGGCCTTGCCCTCAGACTGCTCATGTGCAGAGGCAGTTCCTCAAAAGTCAGTAAGCAGTCTAAATCAGCTCTGTGTAGATCCGACAGGCGAGGCAAGTCACACAGCAACCAGTCCATCACTGTCTGGTCACACGGTTCAGCGCTTGTAGAGATCTGGTAGTACAGCAGTGCATGTCTCCTGATTTCCTGATTATCCACCGTCTCTCTCCGTCTGATAGCCGTAAGCAGGTAAGGGCCTTTTTCTCCCGAGTCTTTTTCTCCAGGCTGAAGAAGAAGGATGTTGGAGCATCTACGTAGTTGAGGTTTGTGAACCGTGCTCGCACCAGGGCTCCACGGCCTCTTTCCTCTAGCAGGTTTCTCAACAACATCTTCTTGTGCTCAAGATTTTCAGCATCACTGGAATCACACAGATCCACTGCACCGCAACTGGACTTCAGAATTTCTTGTTCGAGAAGATCCATCTTGTTCTTCAGCGTGCTTGCATTGTGAGCAGTATATTTTTGGCAAAAACATTTAATTTGAGACTTTTTCTCTCTCTCCAAGCCCCCCAGAAAAGAGTGAAATAGTGCACAAAGAGGTGGTCTTGAGCTGATCTGCTGTTAAAACGCCAGCATGATTTATGCTCTATGACAGAAGGAGACAGCGGAGCGACACACAGTAACCATAAGATTTAGTGTAAGTCAGTGTGATGGTGAGTTGAGATGAAGGCTAGTAAAGTGTGTATGTTAGTTATGGTTATGTGTAATGACTAGTTAAGAAAGTAAGTCAGTGTGATGGTGAGTTGAGATGAAGACTAGTAAAGTGTGTATGTTAGTTATGGTTATATGTAATGACTAGTTAAGAAAGTAAGTCAGTGTGATGGAGAGTTGAGATGAAGGCTAGTAAAGTGTGTATGTTAGTTATGGTTATATGTAATGACTAGTTAAGAAAGTAAGTCAGTGTGATGGTGAGTTGAGATGAAGGCTAGTAAAGTGTGTATGTTAGTTATGGTTATATGTAATGACTAGTTAAGAAAGTAAGTCAGTGTGATGGAGAGTTGAGATGAAGGCTAGTAAAGAGTGTATGTTAGTTATGGTTATATGTAATGACTAGTTAAGAGAGTAAGTCAGTGTGAAGGTGAGTTGAGATGAAGGCTAATAAAGCGTGTATGTTAGTTATGGTTATATGTAATGACTAGTTAAGAAAGTAAGTCAGTGTGATGGTGAGTTGAGATGAAGGCTAGTAAAGTGTGTATGTTAGTTATGGTTATATGTAATGACTAGTTAAGAAAGTAAGTCAGTGTGATGGTGAGTTGAGATGAAGGCTAGTAAAGCGTGTATGTTAGTTATGGTTATATGTAATGACTAGTTAAGAAAGTAAGTCAGTGTGATGGTGAGTTGAGATGAAGGCTAGTAAAGTGTGTATGTTAGTTATGGTTATATGTAATGACTAGTTAAGAAAGTAAGTCAGTGTGATGGTGAGTTGAGATGAAGGCTAGTAAAGCGTGTATGTTAGTTATGGTTATATGTAATGACTAGTTAAGAAAGTAAGTCAGTGTGAAGGTGAGTTGAGATGAAGACTAGTAAAGTGTGTATGTTAGTTATGGTTATATGTAATGACTAGTTAAGAAAGTAAGTCAGTGTGATGGTGGGTTGAGATGAAGGCTAGTAAAGTGTGTATGTTAGTTATGGTTATATGTAATGACTAGTTAAGAAAGTAAGTCAGTGTGATGGTGAGTTGAGATGAAGGCTAGTAAAGTGTGTATGTTAGTTATAGTTATATGTAATGACTAGTTAAGAAAATAAGTCAGTGTGATGGTGAGTTGAGATGAAGACTAGTAAAGCGTGTATGTTAGTTATAGTTATATGTAATGACTAGTTAAGAAAGTAAGTCAGTGTGATGGTGAGTTGAGATGAAGACTAGTAAAGTGTGTATGTTAGTTATGGTTATATGTAATGACTAGTTAAGAAAGTAAGTCAGTGTGATGGTGAGTTGAGATGAAGGCTAGTAAAGTGTGTATGTTAGTTATGGTTATATGTAATGACTAGTTAAGAAAGTGTCATTGTGAAGGTGAGTTGAGATGAAGGCTAGTAAAGCGTGTATGTTAGTTATGGTTATATGTAATGGCTAGTTAAGAAAGTAAGTCAGTGTGATGGTGAGATGAGATGAAGGCTAGTAAAGCGTGTATGTTAGTTATGGTTATATGTAGTGACTAATTAAGAAAGTAAGTCAGTGTGATGGTGAGTTGAGATGAAGGCTAATAAAGTGTGTATGTTAGTTATGGTTATATGTAATGA
>CM038702.1:67346508-67446508 GCA_021613375.1 Megaleporinus macrocephalus | reverse complement strand
CTACTGCTGAGTTACATACATAACAATCTGGGTTTTGCCTAATTTTACATATAAACAGCAAACATGGTGTAGCATTAGTCTTTTGTACAAACGTAAAATGATGTATGTCTTCAATTAGACCAAAATTCACATAAACTAATTGTAATAAGGCGGGCTTATCCCTATCGGGGCTTCCACGGACCCAGGGGCTGGACCCAAGCACACAGCAATTAAAATTCGGGAGTGAGGGGAAGTTTAAGTTTCAAGTTTAAAACACGAGGCAGATTCTGGGTTGAATTCTGGGTTGAATTTAATTTAATCTGGGCAAATAATTTGTTAATCTACTGTACAGAGGTAGATATAGTGGAGACCACCTGCCAAGATCATTCTTAACCTTGTCTAAAAGAGAAATAGAGTTCTGTCTTGTTATTTGTACTAAACTGTTACAGGAATTATGGGAAGAGTAGTGGGATCTTGCTTTCTGTATTTGAATATGTCTATAGGGTCCAGGACAGAAAATAGATATGATTATGGGCCTACAGCATCTGATCACAAGTACAAAGGAAGTGTCTGCTTATATGTAACAAGGACATCTTCAACATGATCAGCACACATACAAGCTGAGGCTGAAGACTCAAGACAAAGCAAACACTGAGCAGGAGGAAGAAATAAACTCTCACAGGGAGGAACTGAAAGGAGAGACATGTTGGAGACTGAAACAGAACTTACAGCAGCTCCAGCAATAATCAGTGGGGTTAACAGATCAGAACATAACTTCAACTCTGCAGATGGTAAGAACGGCTACGGGGAGGACATGGAGTAAAGATTTCAAGGAGACCGTGTAACACGGTGAGACCGAGTCCTGGTGAACCTTCTCAAAGCACACAGCCTCCAACAACAGGACCACCAAGACCCATTTTCAGAGTCATTGATGAGTTCACACATAAAAGAGGAGAGTATCATTCATCTGTGATTCAGATCCTGAACTTACAGTAAGTCCACTTCTGTTTACGATGTCTAATCTCTTTTTATTAAAGTCCAGCTGTGTCTCAGAATCAGACAGGAAACACAAAGACCACTGAAAGATCTGACAGATGACATGAACAAGGTGAAAGACCCAAAGCTGTACACAACACACCGCTGTTACAGACATCACACACAGCAGCGTCAGCCTCCTTCTCTCTGATCACTGCTACTGTAGCATGCTCAGCTAACGCTAATGCTAACACCACTAAGCTACTGCTACCTCTGCTGCTCCAGAACAGATCTGAGTCACTGAGTAACAGCAGAGGATCTCCAGTATTAACAAAGAACCAGATACATACACACACAAAGTAGAACGTCCTGCAGTGTGAACTGAGATCTTTAACACACCGAGGAGATTAAACTTAGAAGAGTTCATTAGTGGAGATCTTCCAGATCAAGTCTTCAACATGTTCTCCTGACTTTTACATCTCAACACTCAGAAAGATCTTAATTATAGGACTTAATTATACTGAGAGTTATAATCTCCTCTAGAGACACAGAGAGCTGTTGAACTAGTGAATTTGAAGGTAGGACACATTTACAGTCATATGTTTCTGTAAGTCGTCTCTTTGACTGACCCTGCGCTCAACAGGACTCAACAATAACTGCTGTTCAGAAGAACCAACACTGCACACATGATCCTGGAGAAACCAGGATGTTTCTATTCTAAAGATGAGAAGTAAGTAGCTGGTCTACTGAATAGTTCAGTGTTTTAGCAGGTGTTCTGTTTGTAGACTGATGTACAAATTTGTTCAAAATGTTAAATATAAAGATTTAGATTAATTAATCAGTCAGTACAGTATGATGTGTTGAGGAGATCAGTCAGTACAGTACTGAGGTGGTGTTGAGGAGATCAGTCAGTACAGTATTAAGGTGGTGTTGAGGAGATCAGTCAGTTCAGTATTGAGGTGGTGCTGAGGAGATCAGTCAGTACAGTATTGAGGAGGTGCTGAGGAGATCAGTCAGTACAGTACTGAGGTGGTGCTGAGGAGATCAGTCAGTACAGTATTAAGGAGGTGCTGAGGAGATCAGTCAGTACAGTATTAAGGTGGTGTTAAGGAGATCAGTCAGTGTAGTATGAAGGTGGTGGTGTTGAGGAGATCAGTCAGTACAGTATTAAGGTGGTGTTGAGGAGATCAGTCAGTAAGTATATAATTTAAATATAAAATATAAAATAAATAGAATATAGAATATAAAAAATAGAAAAAGTCTCACAGTGTGTATGAGTGATGACCAGTGTAAACAGTGTAGTTTACAGTAGTGCAGGTAACCAGTGTAAACAGTGTAGTTTACAGTAGTGCAGGTAACCAGTGTGAACAGTGTAGTTTACAGTAGTGCAGGTAACCAGTGTAAACAGTGTAGTTTACAGTAGTGCAGGTAACCAGTGTGAACAGTGTAGTTTACAGTAGTGCAGGTAACCAGTGTGAACAGTGTAGTTTACAGTAGTGCAGGTAACCAGTGTAGTTTACAGTAGTACAGGTAACCAGTGTGAACAGTGTAGTTTACAGTAGTGCAGGTAAACAGTGTAAACAGTGTAGTTTACAGTAGTGCAGGTAACCAGTGTGAACAGTGTAGTTTACAGTAGTGCAGGTAACCAGTGTGAACAGTGTAGTTTACAGTAGTGCAGGTAACCAGTGTGAACAGTGTAGTTTACAGTAGTACAGGTAACCAGTGTGAACAGTGTAGTTTACAGTAGTGCAGGTAACCAGTGTGAACAGTGTAGTTTACAGTAGTGCAGGTAAACAGTGTAAACAGTGTAGTTTACAGTAGTGCAGGTAAACAGTGTAAACAGTGTAGTTTACAGTAGTGCAGGTAAACAGTGTAGTTTACAGTAGTACAGGTAACCAGTGTGAACAGTGTAGTTTACAGTAGTGCAGGTAAACAGTGTAAACAGTGTAGTTTACAGTAGTGCAGGTAACCAGTGTGAACAGTGTAGTTTACAGTAGTGCAGGTAACCAGTGTGAACAGTGTAGTTTACAGTAGTGCAGGTAACCAGTGTGAACAGTGTAGTTTACAGTAGTACAGGTAACCAGTGTGAACAGTGTAGTTTACAGTAGTGCAGGTAACCAGTGTGAACAGTGTAGTTTACAGTAGTGCAGGTAAACAGTGTAAACAGTGTAGTTTACAGTAGTGCAGGTAAACAGTGTAAACAGTGTAGTTTACAGTAGTGCAGGTAATCAGTGTAAACAGTGTAGTTTACAGTAGTTCAGGTAAACAGTGTAGTTTACAGTAGTTCAGGTAACCAGTGTAAACAGTGTAGTATACAGTAGTTTACAGTAGTGCAGGTGTAACGCTCCTAAACCAGGTTTTAATGTTTTTTCCCATGTGACTGAAATAACCAATAGGAGCGCCCTGGGTTCACTAGATCTATGTCAAATACGAAATTTGTCTATTTTAGAAACTTTAAAATTACAATGGCGGTGCCTCCAATTTCTCCTAGGGTTGTATTTACACTTGTGCTCTTTCTCTAAATGAAACACAAAATGGCAATATGGGATACAACTGGCTTGTATTTTAATATACCCCCAATTAAAAGATACAAATGTGAACTTAATAATTATGAATTTCTCACATAATATGGCCAGGCATACATTCCAGCAGGATATGATATACACAGTGCACTATTAATTCACAACACCAACAACAGAAAAGATTTTAACCCAGTTTCAGCTCTAACTAAAATAATGTCACTTATATTTATTTTAAACCAAACTTTCTCAAGGTGTGAGGTAATAACTCATAACCCTCTGATGTACTGAACTGAAACTGTTGGAAAATCAACACTTTAACCGTATTTGGTAGTGGCCCGCTCACACACTCCTAAGCCGGCATTTAACGGGTTAAAGTACATTGTTGCGGCCCGGAATCATTGCTAGCGTGCGTTTAGGCCTAGAAACAAAAACACACTGGACTCTTCAGCCAAAACAAAACTTGTTAAAATAAAATTCAACGTTTCACCTTAGTTTGTGGCTGAACCTCACTGGCTGAATGCTCCGCCTCTTTCAGTGGCGCTCGCTCTCTCTCTCTTTCTCTTTCTCTCTCTCTCTGTCTCTCTTTCTCTCTCTCCCTCCCTCTCTCTCTCCCTCTCTCTCTCCCTCCCTCTCTCTGTCTCTCTTTCTCTCTCTCCCTCCCTCTCTCCCTCCCTCTCTCTCTCCCTCTCTCTCTCCCTCCCTCTCTCTGTCTCTCTTTCTCTCTCCCTCCCTCCCTCTCTCTCTCCCTCTCTCTCTCCCTCCCTCTCTCTGTCTCTCTTTCTCTCTCTCCCTCCCTCTCTCCCTCCCTCTCTCTCTCCCTCTGTGGCGGGGCAGCGCGGGAGAAGAGGGTTAGCTTGGGGTGGCTAAGCTAGCAATCCAGTTCCCCACGGTGTTGGTGGAGGGTCGGCTAGCCGGACTGGCTAACCGCTAGCTAACTGGTTGTTCTGAGTGTCAGGTGAACAGGCGAGGTCTTAAACTTGGTTGGACACTATAAAGCTTGGTTTTACTAACCAAACAAGTCCAGCGTTAGCTATTTCCACGAGGCTTAGTGCTAATCCTGAGTAAGGTTAAGCTGCACCTCAATGAAACTTAAACTTCTACTTGCAGGCAGTAAAGCACAAGAGATAACAGAACATTAGCGTCACTTCACTCATCGTACAGCAGCATATTTACAGTTTTGCGTGATAAACTGCTGATAAACAACTGCAGAGCTACAGTTTCACTCTGTTCTCCACGGAGACCACTCAGCTCAACTCCCTCACACTCCCCACCTCCTCTTTTTCCTCTGACCCCGCCCCCTTCTCCAGCAGACCACACCAATACAGAGAGCCATGAGACAAAACAACCAAAATAAAAGCAGGAAAATATATATTAACGGAGACAAACAGAATATTTATCAGAACAATTATATGAACTATTTAAAGAAAATAACTATTATGGAAATTATAACTTAATTATTTATCAGGGTTACACAGGTAACCAGTGTAAACAGTGTAGTTTACAGTAGTGCAGGTAACCAGTGTGAACAGTGTAGTTTACAGTAGTGCAGGTAACCAGTGTGAACAGTGTAGTTTACAGTAGTGCAGGTAACCAGTGTGAACAGTGTAGTTTACAGTAGTGCAGGTAACCAGTGTGAACAGTGTAGTTTACAGTAGTACAGGTAACCAGTGTGAACAGTGTAGTTTACAGTAGTGCAGGTAACCAGTGTAAACAGTGTAGTTTACAGTAGTGCAGGTAACCAGTGTGAACAGTGTAGTTTACAGTAGTGCAGGTAACCAGTGTTAACAGTGTAGTTTACAGTAGTGCAGGTAACCAGTGTAAACAGTGTAGTGTACAGTAGTGCAGGTAACCAGTGTAAACAGTGTAGTTTACAGTAGTGCAGGTAACCAGTGTGAACAGTGTAGTTTACAGTAGTGCAGGTAACCAGTGTTAACAGTGTAGTTTACAGTAGTTCAGGTAACCAGTGTGAACAGTGTAGTTTACAGTAGTTCAGGTAACCAGTGTGAACAGTGTAGTTTACAGTAGTGCAGGTAACCAGTGTGAACAGTGTAGTTTACAGTAGTGCAGGTAACCAGTGTGAACAGTAGTGTAAATACACAGTTATGAAGTCAGTAGTGTAAATATGCAATAAAAAGCAGCAGCACTATTCACATGTATAGACTGTATACAAGTTGTGTATGATATACGACTGAGGATTATTTCTGACTGAATGTACAGCTGTATGATGATAACACAGAGACTTAACACCTTAACACCATCCTGACACTGTGCTAACCACCAGGACCATCAAGGTTCTCCCAAATCCACTGTTCAACAGAAATGTACACCTACAGGTCAGAGGACAGACTAGCTTACAGTAATACACAGAGGAAACTAAAGAATGAATTAAATAAACCAAGCACAGACACCAGCAGTGCATTTCAAAAACAACAATCCACACAGCATGTAGAGAGTATTACAGACATAACAGACTAGAGGAGTAGCACCTCCCTGAACAGCCATCACACCACGCTTCCTGACACCCTCAACCACTGCTTTGCAGGTTTTGACAACCACACCAACAGAGTAAGACCTCAGATAACAACATCTTCCAAGGAGGAATTTAAAACTAGCCCTTAACAAAGAATCACAAACACACAAACAAATACAGACAAGAAAGAACAACACAAACTACATAAAGAATCTACACAAACCATCATTATCTGTTACACACACACAATCAACATATCAGAACAAAACACTAGTCTACCAGTCTACGTTCTCTAGAAACGTCTCTCTCACACACTTAAACATACACACACCAAAACACTACAATCAGAATGTAGAAACTTTCATTAGAGTAATGAAGCAGAATCACACATAACAAAGAGAACAAAACAGACCAGAATAATAAATACATCAATTAATAAACACTGATCATTAAAAGTGTTTATAATAACAGATTAACTTTAAACATAAAACATGAATAAGAATATACTTCAGCTAGATTTCACTCACAGGAATTTCTAGAGGTGAACACAAAACTGATCAATATTTATTTTGTGATATCATATCAATACTCACACAACTCTTCTGGATACTTTGATCAGTGGCAGCAGCCTCAGAAGACACTTCTCTGATCTTTCATATTTCCTCAGATCAAACTCATCCAGCTGCTCTTCTGAATTCAGAATCACAAACGCCACAGCTGACCACTGAGCAGGAGAGAGCTGAGCTCCACTGAGACCACTGGAAGCTCCTCTGTTCAGGTATGTTTGAACTTCCTGCACTAGAGAATGATCATTCAGTTCATTCAGACAGTGGAACAGATTGATTGTGTTCTCTGGAGAGGGATTCTCCCTGATCTTCTCCTTGATGTACTCGACTATCTCCTCTTTACTCTGAGAGCTGTTTCCTGTCTGTGTCATGAGGCCTCGTAAGAGAGTCTGATTGGACTCCAGTGAGAGGCCCAGAAGGAAGCGCAGGAAAAGGTCCAGGTGTCCATTCTCACTCTGTAAGGTTCTGTTCACTGCACTCTTCAGAAACTCAGACACTATTAACCTTTTAAAAAAACTGCTGGTGGAGGAAAGAAATGAATATAAAGCAGCCAGAAACTCCTGAACACTCAGATGCACAAAGCTGAAAACCTTCCCCAGGTACAGACTAGACTCCTCTCTGAAGATCTGAGTACACAATCCTGAGCACACTGACAATTCTCTGATATCAATGCTGCACTCTCTCAGGTCCTCCTCATAGAAGATCAGGTTTCCTCTCTCCAGCTGTTGGAAAGCCAGTTTTCCCAGAGCCAGAATAATCTTTCTAGTCTTCTCATCATCAGTGTCTCTTCTTCTCTGGTACTTCTGGCTGCTGTGTTTGATCTGAAAGATCAGGAAGTGTGTGAACATTTGAGTCAGAGTCTTGGGGATCTCTCCACCCTCAGCTTCACCCAACATCCTCTCTAGAACAGTGGCTGCAATCCAGCAGAAGACGGGTATGTGACACATGATGTAGAGACTTCTTGAGGACTTCATGTGTGTAATGATTCTTTCAGCAAGGCTCTGATCACTGATCCTCTTCCTGAAGTATTCCTCTTTCTGAGGGTCACTGAACCCTCGTACCTCTGTTACCTGGTCAATACAGTCAGGAGGGATCTGATTGGCTGCTGCTGGTCGAGTAGTTATCCATAGGAGAGCAGAGGGGAGCAGATTCCCCTTGATCAGGTTGGTCAGCAGCACATCCACTGAAGCTGACTGTGTTACTTTAAATACACTCTCATTGTTCTGGAAATCGAGAGGAAGTCGACATTCATCCAGACCATCAAAGATAAACATGACTCTATAGTGATCATAGTCTCTCGGTTTTAATGTCTTTGTGTCTTTGAAGAACTGATGAAGAAGATCCAACAGACTGAGTTTCTCCTTCTTTATCAAATTCAGCTCTCTAAAAGGAAGTGGAAATATGAACAGAACGTCCTGATTGGCTGTTCCTTCAGCCCAGTCCAGAATGAACTTCTGCACAGAGACTGTTTTTCCAATTCCAGCTACTCCTTTAGTCAGCACAGTTCTGATGGCTTTATCTTTAAAGATGTCGTTGCATTTGATGGGCGTCTCCTGTGTTGCTGGTTTTCTGGAAGTTGTTTGAATCTGTCTGACCTCATGTTCATTATTGACCTCTCCACTTCCTCCCTCTGTGATGTACAGCTCTGTGTAGATCTCCTTCAGGAGTGCTGAGGTTCCAGGATTTGAGATTCCTTCATTAATTTTCTGATAATTTTCTCTTAGTGTGGATTTGAGTTTTTGATGACAGGAAGGAGCCAGTTCTGATATAAAGAGAACAAAAGTAAAAATAAATATTATAAAGTTTTGATTTATTGTTTTATATTTTCATAATTTGACCCTGAACTCTTACTGGTCTGCAGTTTGTTAGCGAGGTCTGTCTGGTTCATGGTCCTCAGGACATGCAGTGTGATCTTCAGCGCTTCTTCTCTGACACTCTGATCCTCCTCATCCTCCACCTCTCTCTCAGAGCATGCTGGGTAATCCAGATCCAGCAGCTTCACAAACTTCTTCAGCTGATTCTTTACCAGAGAGATGACTTTGTGCTCCAGATCCTGTGTTTTGAATACAAAGTGTTACAGAAACAGAGATGTGAGTGTGTATTATATTATATTATGATTGTTTTTCTTTAATAAAACAGATAATAGTTACTGCATAATTAACAGTTTATCTCAATATACTACAATATAAAACTTCCAAAACATGCAAGTCCATCCAGAATAACATCCCTGATACGTAGTCTTATGTTACATGTTATACTTTATATAATAACAGCTACTGACACAGTAAACAGACTGTGATGTACTGCAGCTTCACTAAAACTCAACTCAAGCAGGTTATAAAGTATAATGGCAGCTCTGTCTTTAACCTACAGCTACACTCAGAATACAGCTACACTTTTTATTTCTTTGAGGTGTTTTGGAATCTGTTGATATAATACTGACTGTTTCTCAGACTCTAAAGCAGCCAGATGAACGACTCAACGTAATGTTTACTTTTACAATAATATAGTTAATTACAATAAATCTGTTCATCATAATAATTTGTCTAAAGTTTTGTTATCAACCAAACTTAAATCCACACATACATGTACACACATACCTTCACTATCGAGTTCATCTTTCTTCTGGTAGTGTTTGGTGTCTTCTCATCGACTCTACTGGACAACATGAGACAAGATTTTGGTTTTATAGGCACCACATTATTCACAACAAGAACATGTTTGCTGTTTCTCTATACATTATTTTCTGTTTTTACATTTTTGTGTTCTTAGTCTGTCATCTTCACTTTCCAAGTTGAATATATTTAATATATAAAATATAAACAACTATAATATAACATGCATTTATCAATAACTAATTGATAACAAACACTTATATAAGCAGTGCACTACAGCACCATCTGTTACCTTATATTTCTTATTGAGTTCTGAACAAATGACACAAATAATATTGCAGGGGACTATTTTGCTTTTCTCCAGTGTTTTGTAAGCTTTGTGGTGTGTTAGTGTGTGTTGTGCTGGTGTGAGTGGATAAGACACAGCAGTGTTGCTATTTTTTGTGTTACATTACTACTAAGGAAAAAAAAGAAAGTTACGTGAGTTACTAAGAGCAGACAGTGTTTGTAAATCATGTATAATAAAAACTACAACAATGTTTTGATTTACTATCAACTGTTTGGTTTCATTTTGGTTTTACTAGTCAAACAGCACTTCATCACAGTATTACAAAATTAACTACATAGAACATAAAAACTCTTTTAATGTTGTACTTTACTGTTAAGTAAGTCTTACCTGAACTCAGTAGAACTGTTATCCTCTCTGAAGGTTATGAATCTGCCCATTGACCCGTCACTCTTCATGGACACACAGCTGGGCTCAGGAGAGACAGATCTCTTACCCTGATCCAGTCTAAACACAAACCATATCACAAAAGTTAATCTGTGTGTAAACAAACATACTTTCTTATTGATTTCTGAACAAATGACACAAATAATATTTCAGGGGACTATTTTGCTTTTCTCCAGTGTTTTGTAAGCTTTCTATGCATGTAAACGTTCTGCAATGTTATGACGTCCAAAGTACACGCAAAAGTAATAATCTCTCTTCCACAGAACCCACAGAACCCACAATGTTGGAATTCCAGCCCTTTTCTCTGTTACAAGATGACGTCATACCGTAAAACAATTTTTGCCCTCCTACCAGTAAGCATGCCACGCCATTACACAATGCACAGACAGCTACAACAGTCAGAGCTGAGAAGCTGAGAATCAGATCACTTGGTTCATTTGAACACAGGGCTTAAAAACACAGGAGCTCTAACAGAGCGTTTCAGAGAATGAACACAGATGAATTTCAGAATTTAGAACTATTTGCCACTTGTGTTTGCTAAAATTTAACTTGAACACACACAAGGGGGCAGTGAGCACACTTTCCAGAGTGGTGGGCAGCCCTAACCACAGCAACAGGTTGCAGTTGGGGGTTAGGTGTCTTGCTCAAGGCCAGTCGTGCCCTGACGGTTCAGGGAATCTAACCAGCAACCTTCTGCTCATAAGGCTGGTTTCCCAACCTCCAGCTCATCACTGCCTGTTGTATGCTGAAGGTATGAATACAGTATGAGAAAAATAATGTCTTTTGACAAAACTGAAGCATGAAAATCTGTTCCAGTAGCCCCAAAATCAAATTATCAACATTGAAAATTAGCGTAATAGCCACCTTCTCATAAACAACTAATCACGAGAGGAAATACCTGCCAATGAATATGAAGCAAACCTACATCTGAGTAATGTCCAATTTATCAATAACAAATATTTACATTACATACAGTGACTTCCATTAACACTCATAACATTACACACTGCAAAAAGACACAAGTTCCAGAGACTGACCAACATGCAATACCACAGCCTGACCAATACTGACACTGGTTAATACTGGTAAATACTGGTAAATACTGTTAAGACTGGTAAATACTGGTAAATACTGGTAAATACTGGTTAATACTGGTAAATACTGGTAAATACTGGTAAATACTGGTAAATACTGGTTAATACTGGTAAATACTGGTAAATACTGGTAAATACTGGTAAATCCTGGTTAATACTGGTAAATACTGGTAAATACTGGTTAATACTGGTAAATACTGGTAAATACTGGTAAATACTGTTAATACTGGTAAATACTGGTAAATCCTGGTTAATACTGGTAAATACTGGTAAATACTGGTAAATACTGTTAATACTGGTAAATACTGGTAAATACTGGTAAATACTGGTTAATACTGGTAAATACTGGTAAATCCTGTTAATACTGGTAAATACTGGTAAATACTGGTAAATACTGTTAATACTGGTAAATACTGGTAAATACTGGTAAATACTGGTAAATACTGTTAATACTGGTAAATACTGGTAAATACTGGTAAATACTGGTTAATACTGGTAAATACTGGTAAATCCTGTTAATACTGGTAAATACTGGTAAATACTGGTAAATACTGGTAAATACTGTTAATACTGGTAAATACTGGTAAATACTGGTAAATACTGGTTAATACTGGTAAATACTGGTAAATCCTGTTAATACTGGTAAATACTGGTAAATACTGGTAAATCCTGTTAATACTGGTAAATACTGGTAAATACTGGTAAATACTGGTAAATACTGTTAATACTGGTAAATACTGGTAAATACTGGTAAATACTGGTTAATACTGGTAAATACTGGTAAATCCTGTTAATACTGGTTAATACTGGTAAATACTGGTAAATCCTGTTAATACTGGTAAATACTGGTAAATACTGGTGCTAAATGCTAAATTTAATGGGACACATAAGAATGAATAAACAGAAAACAGGTTCTAACAGTATTTATTCTATTTAAGACTCTGTGTTTCTGCTGTTTATTTACAAATTGAATTCCTGACAATTAACTGATGAACGATATCTGTCAGAAAAGCACTCTTTAACTACAGCAGTCCGTTTAGTTTCTGTCCATTAAAAAAACTTGCCAGTTTGATCTGATCTGTATTTTAGCTCCTTAAAATCCAAAAAATATGTGACGTCAGCAGAAAGAATCTAATCTAACCTAAATGGATTAATAGAGATTAATTTAATTGAACTTAATCAGGTGAGAGATTCTACATTATTCGCTGATCCACACTAAATCACAGGGACAAATTATATTAAAATAAATAAGGAAATAAAGTTTATGGTGGAATTCAAAGCGTATATACACAAATTAGCCATAACATTAAAACTAGGGTTGAAACGATTCCTTGAGGAATTTGTGTAACTCGATTACAAAAATTAATCAAAGCAAATTCTTTGCCTTGAAGATTCGTTTAACTCATACAACCACATACAGCTTACGGTGTTGCCAGGTGACGCGAAGAAGACGTGATTTGATGGTGTGGATTGTAAAATAGAGAAAGAGAGAGAGAATAAGGAGAGGAGAACAGAAGAGACGGGTCAGAGAAAACCATACACAGTGTTCAGAGTCTACTGTAAACTGAACTAGCCGAGGAGTCGTTACCATTTAAGGTGGAACGATTAATTAAAATAAGAAGCTAAATTCAGAAAGCAAACAACTGAGCTTCCCCGGCAAACTGATAGTGAGTCTGAGTTTTACAGTAACTCCTAGCCGAGCTCCACATCAGAGTTTCAATGTTTCAGCACGTCCAGTCCACAGAGCAGAGCCACACACAGTAACCATAACATTTATCTTAAATCAGTGTGATGGTGAGTTGAGATGAAGACTAGTAAAGCATGTATGTTAGTTATGGTTAAATGTAATGACTAGTTAAGAAAGTAAGTCAGTGTGATGGAGAGTTGAGATGAAGACTAGTAAAGTGTGTATGTTAGTTATGGTTAAATGTAATGACTAGTTAAGAAAGTAAGTCAGTGTGATGGTGAGTTGAGATGAAGACTAGTAAAGTGTGTATGTTAGTTATGGTTAAATGTAATGACTAGTTAAGAAAGTAATTCAGTGTGATGGTGAGTTGAGGTGAAGGCTAGTAAAGCGCGTATGTTAGTTATGGTTATATGTAATGACTAGTTAAGAAAGTAAGTCAGTGTGATGGAGAGTTGAGATGAAGACTAGTAAAGTGTGTATGTTAGTTATGGTTAAATGTAATGACTAGTTAAGAAAGTAAGTCAGTGTGATGGTGAGTTGAGATGAAGACTAGTAAAGTGTGTATGTTAGTTATGGTTAAATGTAATGACTAGTTAAGAAAGTAAGTCAGTGTGATGGTGAGTTGAGATGAAGGCTAGTAAAGCGTGTATGTTAGTTATGGTTAAATGTAATGACTAGTTAAGAAAGTAAGTCAGTGTGATGGTGAGTTGAGATGAAGGCTAGTAAAGTGTGTATGTTAGTTATGGTTATGTGTAATGGCTAGTTAAGAAAGTAAGTCAGTGTGATGGTGAGTTGAGATGAAGGCTAGTAAAGTGTGTATGTTAGTTATGGTTATATGTAATGACTAGTTAAGAAAGTAAGTCAGTGTGATGGTGAGTTGAGATGAAGGCTAGTAAAGCGTGTATGTTAGTTATGGTTATATGTAATGACTAGTTAAGAAAGTAAGTCAGTGTGATGGTGAGTTGAGATGAAGGCTAGTAAAGCGTGTATGTTAGTTGTGGTTATGTGTAATGGCTAGTTAAGAAAGTAAGTCAGTGTGATGGTGAGTTGAGATGAAGACTAGTAAAGTGTGTATGTTAGTTATGGTTAAATGTAATGACTAGTTAAGAAAGTAAGTCAGTGTGATGGTGAGTTGAGATGAAGGTTAATAAAGCGTGTATGTTATGGTAATATGTAATGGCTAGTCAAGAAAGTAAGTCAGTGTGATGGTGAGTTGAGATGAAGGCTAGTAAAGTGTGTATGTTAGTTATGGTTATATGTAATGACTAGTTAAGAAAGTAAGTCAGTGTGATGGTGAGTTGAGATAAAGGCTAGCCAAGCATGTATGGTAGTTATGGTTATATGTAATGACTAGTTAAGAAAGCAAGTCAGTGTGATGGAGAGTTGAGATGAAGGCTAGTAAAGTGTGTATGTTAGTTATGGTTATATGTAATTACTAGTTAAGAAAGTAAGTCAGTGTGATGGCTAGTTAAGATGAAGGCTAGTAAAGCGTGTATGTTAGTCATGGTTATATGTAATTGCTAGTTAAGAAAGTAAGTCAGTGTGATGGTGAGTTGAGATGAAGGGTAGTAAAGTGTGTATGTTAGTTATAGTTATATGTAATGACTAGTTAAGAAAGTAAGTCAGTGTGATGGTGAGTTGAGATGAAGGCTAGTAAAGCGTGTATGTTAGTTGTGGTTATATGTAATGACTAGTTAAGAAAGTAAGTCAGTGTGATGGTGAGTTGAGATGAAGGCTAGTAAAGCGTGTATGTTAGTTATGGTTATATGTAATGACTAGTTAAGAAAGTAATTCAGTGTGATGGTGAGTTGAGGTGAAGGCTAGTAAAGCGCGTATGTTAGTTATGGTTATATGTAATGACTAGTTAAGAAAGTAAGTCAGTGTGATGGTGAGTTGAGATGAAGGCTAGTAAAGCGTGTATGTTAGTTATAGTTATATGTAATGACTAGTTAAGAAAGTAAGTCAGTGTGATGGTGAGTTGAGATGAAGGCTAGTAAAGCGTGTATGTTAGTTATGGTTAAATGTAATGACTAGTTAAGAAAGTATGTCAGTTTGAAGGTGAGTTGAGATGAAGGCTAGTAAAGCGTGTATGTTAGTTATGGTTATATGTAATGACTAGTTAAGAAAGTAAGTCAGTGTGGTGGAGAGTTGAGATGAAGGCTAGTAAAGCGTGTATGTTAGTTATGGTTATATGTAATGACTAGTTAAGAAATAATTCAGTGTGATGGTGACTTGAGATGAAGGCTAGTAAAGCGTGTATGTTAGTTGTGGTTAAATGTAATGGCTAGTTAAGAAAGTAAGTCAGTGTGATGGTGAGTTGAGATGAAGGCTAGTAAAGTGTGTATGTTAGTTATGGTTATATGTAATGGCTAGTTAAGAAAGTAAGTCAGTGTGATGGAGAGTTGAGATGAAGGCTAGTAAAGCGTGTATGTTAGTTATGATTATATGTAATGGCTAGTTAAGAAAGTAAGTCAGAGTGATGACTTGAGATGAAGGCTAGTAAAGCGTGTATGTTAGTTGTGGTTAAATATAATGGCTAGTTAAGAAAGTAAGTCAGTGTGATGGTGAGTTGAGATGAAGGCTAGTAAAGTGTGTATGTTAGTTATGGTTATATGTAATGGCTAGTTAAGAAAGTAAGTCAGTGTGATGGAGAGTTAAGATGAAGGCTAGTAAAGCGTGTATGTTAGTTATGGTTATATGTAATGGCTAGTTAAGAAAGTAAGTCAGTGTGATGACTTGAGATGAAGGCTAGTAAAGCGTGTATGTTAGTTATGATTATATGTAATGGCTAGTTAAGAAAGTAAGTCAGAGTGATGACTTGAGATGAAGGCTAGTAAAGCGTGTATGTTAGTTGTGGTTAAATATAATGGCTAGTTAAGAAAGTAAGTCAGTGTGATGGTGAGTTGAGATGAAGGCTAGTAAAGCGTGTATGTTAGTTATGGTTATATGTAATGGCTAGTTAAGAAAGTAAGTGTGATGGTGAGTTGAGATGAAGGCTAGTAAATAGTGTATGTTAGTTATGGTTATATGTAATGGCTAGTTAAGAAAGTAAGTAAGTGTGATGGTGAGTTGAGATGAAGGCTAGTAAATAGTGTATGTTAGTTATGGTTATATGTAATGGCTAGTTAAGAAAGTGAGTCAGTGTGATGGTGAGTTGAGATGAAGGCTAGTAAAGCGTGTATGTTAGTTATGGTTAAATGTAATGACTAGTTAAGAAAGTAAGTCAGTGTGAAGGTGAGTTGAGATGAAGGCTAGTAAAGCGTGTATGTTAGTTATGGTTATATGTAATGACTAGTTAAGAAAGTAAGTCAGTGTGATGGAGAGTTGAGATGAAGGCTAGTAAAGTGTGTATGTTAGTTATGGTTATATGTAATGACTAGTTAAGAAAGTAAGTCAGTGTGATGGTGAGTTGAGATGAAGGCTAGTAAAGCGTGTATGTTAGTTGTGGTTAAATGTAATGGCTAGTTAAGAAAGTAAGTCAGTGTGATGGTGAGTTGAGATGAAGGCTAGTAAAGTGTGTATGTTAGTTATGGTTATATGTAATGGCTAGTTAAGAAAGTAAGTCAGTGTGATGGTGAGTTGAGATGAAGGCTAGTAAAGTGTGTATGTTAGTTATGGTTATATGTAATGACTAGTTAAGAAAGTAAGTCAGTGTGATGGTGAGTTGAGATGAAGGCTAATAAAGCGTGTATGTTAGTTGTGGTTATATGTAATGGCTAGTTAAGAAAGTAAGTCAGTGTGGTGGAGAGTTGAGATGAAGGCTAGTAAAGCGTGTATGTTAGTTGTGGTTAAATGTAATAGCTAGTTAAGAAAGTAAGTCAGTGTGATGGTGAGTTGAGATGAAGGCTAGTAAAGCGTGTATGTTAGTTATGGTTATATGTAATGGCTAGTTAAGAAAGTAAGTGTGATGGTGAGTTGAGATGAAGGCTAGTAAAGCGTGTATGTTAGTTAAGGTTAAATGTAATGGCTAGTTAAGAGAGTAAGTCAGTGTGATGGTGAGTTGAGATGAAGGCTAGTAAAGTGTGTATGTTAGTTATAGTTATATGTAATGACTAGTTAAGAAAGTAATCAGTGTGATGGTGAGTTGAGATGAAGACTAGTAAAGTGTGTATGTTAGTTATGGTTATATGTAATGGCTAGTTAAGAAAGTAAGTCAGTGTGATGGAGAGTTAAGATGAAGGCTAGTAAAGCGTGTATGTTAGTTATGGTTATATGTAATGACTAGTTAAGAAAGTAAGTCAGTGTGATGGAGAGTTGAGATGAAGGCTAGTAAAGCGTGTATGTTAGTTATAGTTATATGTAATGGCTAGTTAAGAAAGTAAGTCAGTGTGATGGAGAGTTGAGATGAAGGCTAGTAAAGCGTGTATGTTAGTTATGGTTATATGTAATGACTAGTTAAGAAAGTAAGTCAGTGTGATGGTGAGTTGAGATGAAGGCTAGTAAAGCGTGTATGTTAGTTATGGTTATATGTAATGACTAGTTAAGAAAGTAAGTCAGTGTGATGGAGAGTTGAGATGAAGGCTAGTAAAGCGTGTATGTTAGTTATGGTTATATGTAATGACTAGTTAAGAAAGTAAGTCAGTGTGATGGTGAGTTGAGATGAAGGATAGTAAAGCGTGTATGTTAGTTATGGTTATGTGTAATGGCTAGTTAAGAAAGTAAGTCAGTGTGATGGTGAGTTGAGATGAAGGCTAGTAAAGCGTGTATGTTAGTTATGGTTATATGTAATGGCTAGTTAAGAAAGTAAGTAAGTGTGATGGTGAGTTGAGATTAAGGCTAGTAAATAGTGTATGTTAGTTATGGTTATATGTAATGGCTAGTTAAGAAAGTAAGTCAGTGTGATGGTGAGTTGAGATGAAGACTAGTAAAGCGTGTATGTTAGTTATGGTTATATGTAATGACTCTTTAAGAAAGTAAGTGTGATGGAGAGTTGAGATGAAGACTAGTAAATAGTGTATGTTAGTTATGGTTATGTGTAATGGCTAGTTAAGAAAGTAAGTGTGATGGAGAGTTGAGATGAAGGCTAGTAAAGTGTGTATGTTAGTTGTGGTTATATGTAATGACTAGTTAAGAAAGTAAGTCAGTGTGATGGTGAGTTGAGATGAAGGCTAGTAAAGCGTGTATGTTAGTTATGGTTATATGTAATGACTAGTTAAGAAAGTCTTTTAGGGTCTTTTAGAAATGAGCTCATTTGGTCTGATGCAGGTTTACATACTTTGAACATTCTGACCAGCAGCTTCATGAGGAGCCACATGAGCTGCTTCTCTAACAAGACTGAAGAAGATAGTGTAGATGCTGAGATCTTGTTCTGATAAACAGGTTTTGGGGTTTTATAGCTCTTATAAAAATATACATTCTCATTTTTAGATTTAAATACAGTAAAAATCGATGTCTGTTTTTGTTTGAGCGGCGACTATTTAAAAAAAAGTAGCTGTGTACTAGAAAACACATTCTTAAATTTAAATGCAAGTTAATGTAGAACATTTTGTTCAAAAGCACTTTCGAGCACTGGTCCAAACTCATCTGTTTATATGTTCATTTTCAATATTAACACAGTATAAAAATAAGATAATAAATTATGCACAAAAAACTGACAGTGAAATTGAGAGCTTTATTAATTTACATTAATAAATTTATTATATTAAATTACTACATTACATACAGTCTATACATGGTAATTTATACTGTCTAATCAGAAGTAGTGAGTCTCTGTATGTGTGCATGCCTGCTTTGGCAGGTAGATGTTACAAATGTATTGATAGGCCTGCGAGCAGGACTGACTCAAGAGATACACCCGCTTACAGGGCGTGCACACGCACACTCAGAGCAATTCTGTAATAACCATACATTGTTAATGTCTTTGAGAACTAAAACAATTAATAATAACTAAAGCTATAGGCCTAGAACTGATTGTGGTCTTAGCCACACACACACACATACATAAAAAAGTTATGTCCATGAATTGTTGAAGCTTTGCTTAATAACATAACCACAAAAAATAATAGCCTGAGCTTCATTCACATTACATTATGTTTTGATTATAGTTTATATTATAGTTTTATATTATATTATTATATTATATTATTATATTAACACACCCTCACAGGAACATACACCTCTCACACACACTCTTCCCTCCCAGTGATGCATAAAATACACAGTAACTAAATATCAGGTGGAGTTTGTAGCAATTTGGAGACTAAAATGCACCAAATCCAGTACAGAGAGAATATTCAGTTTAGTTTGTTTACACTAAGTGGGTCAGTAAGTGTAGGACAAGCTTCTGCATAGTAACTGAGCGTAGTAATTATTAAAATGTTTTCTTTTAAACTGTATTATATGCAATTTAAGCAATAAATGTTAAGAAACCTGTCTTATTTTATTTTATATATTTACTATTGATTTTTAATTTTTAAAATATACATTTTATCTGATTACTCGATTAATTGATGGAAAAATTGATAGAGTACTCGATTACTAAAATAATCGGTAGCTGCAGCCCTAATTAAAGCCACCTTCTTGTATCTTCACACACTGTCCACTGAATCAGCTCCACTGACCATACAGGAGCTCCACTTACAGACTGTAGTTCATCTGATTCTCTGTATACGTTATTACTCTGTTCTTTAATGATCAGGACCCCCACAGGACCCCCACAGAGCAGGTACTATTAGGGAGGTGGGCCATTTTCAGCACTGCACTCACTGGTGTGAGTGGATAAGACACAGCAGTGTTGCTATTTTTTGTGTTACATTACTACTAAGGAAAAAAAAGAAAGTTACGTGAGATACTAAGAGCAGACAGTGTTTGTAAATCATGTATAATAAAAACTACAACAATGTTTTGATTTACTATCAACTGTTTAGTTTCATTTTGGTTTTACTAGTCAAACAGCACTTCATCACAGTATTACAAAATTAACTACATAGAACATAAAAACTCTTTTAATGTTGTACTTTACTGTTAAGTAAGTCTTACCTGAACTCAGTAGAACTGATATCCTCTCTGAAGGTTATGATTCTGCCCATTGACCCGTCACTCTTCATGGACACACAGCTGGGCTCAGGAGAGACAGATCTCTTACCCTGATCCAGTCTAAACACAAACCATATCACAAAAGTTAATCTGTGTGTAAACAAACATGCTTTACACCAAATTATCAACATTGAAAATTAGCGTAATAGCCACCCTCTCATAAACAACTAATGATGAGAGGAAATACCTGCCAATGAATATGAAGCAAACCTACATCTAAGTAATGTCCAATTTATCAATAACAAATATTTACATTACATACAGTGACTTCCATTAACACTCATAACATTACACACTGCAAAAAGACACAAGTTCCAGAGACTGACCAACATGCAATACCACAGCCTGACCAATACTGACACTGGTAAATACTGGTAAATACTGGTAAATACTGGTTAATACTGGTTAATACTGGTAAATACTGGTTAATACTGGTAAATACTGGTTAATACTGGTAAATACTGGTTAATACTGGTAAATACTGGTTAATACTGGTTAATACTGGTTAATTTAAATGCTAAATTTAATGGGACACAATCTGTGTGTAAACAAACATACTTTACACCAAATCACATCACTCTCTCACCTCTCAGCTTCCTGTGTGTCCTGCTCAACAGAGGAACTCATTTTGGAGGTCATCCTCTCCTCCGTCAGACTCCACCTAATCCTGAAAACACTCACACACAGTCAGTCTCGTCTGCTCGCTGATCATCTTCAGGTGTTCTGAACTTTAGTTCTGCTTCGTGGTTCAGTAGTTTTCTGCTCTCTCTGTGTCTGGAATGTCTTTAGTCAGAGAATAAGTTCTGGTTACGCTTCTTCTACAAAATGTCTGCTGAAGATTTCACTTTCACTTTAAACCGGTTTGAACTGGATCAGCGTTTCACCACAGTTAAAGTCCAGGAAGTGTTTTACAGGCTGAAGAGGCTGAACTGACATGCTGCTTAACCAATCACAGCGCTCTCCTTACCTACATGCTAAAACGGTGGGTCAGGGCATATACTAGAAACCCAACAGTCTACAATCACGACCGTTAACCGAACTGAGGAGAACGTCTGTTTGAATTTAAACAGCCTCGAGCGGCGCGCGCGACCAGTGGAGTCGTGTGGCCCCCGTGTGGCCGCGTTTGGAACTGCATGTCATAATTAGAGTGAAGAGTATTTGGTGAGCAGTAATGAATGAACGGAGGAGATGAATTATAAAGAAAATGAATGAATGTGAAAATGAATGAGTGTAAATGATACAGTATTTCTCAGATTCTCACTGTTTCACTGTCTTTTCCACAGCAGCCCTCAACTCACTCCTGACCTCTCAGTGTTGGAAGGTCAGCTGTACTGCAGTGTGTAGGTGCTGTTTATAATGTACACTTGAGCACTGAAGATGTAGTAAGTGTATTATATACACTGCCAGTCAAAAGCTTGGACACACCCACCCAGGTTTAAATAGTAATACTATTAGTGAATAAGTGTGAAGAGATCAGAACTATAGAATAGTCGGTATGGAATTATTCCTGGAGCAGAATTAAACATCTGGTTGTGTTTAAAGAATGTTTAGAGGGTCTTTTAGAAATGAGCTAAAAGGTTTACATACTTTGAACATTCTGACCAGCAGCTTCATGAGGAGCCACATGAGCTGCTTCTCTAACAGGACTGAGGAAGATAGTGTAGATGCTGAGATCTGGTTCTGATAAACAGGTTTGGGGGATTTATAGCTCTTATAAAAATATACATTCTCAGTTTTAGATTTAAATGCAGTAAAAAAATCTACTAAACTGGAGATGTATGTTTTTGTTTGAGCGGCGACTATTTTTAAAAAAGTAGCTGTGTACTAGAAAACACATTCTTAAATTTAAATGCAAGTTAATGTAGAACATTTTGTTCAAAAGCACTTTCGAGCACTGGTCCAAACTCATCTGTTTATATGTTCATTTTCAATATTAACACAGTATAAAAATAAGATATGAAATTATGCACAAAAAACTGACAGTGAAATTGAGAGCTTTATTAATTTACATTAATACATTTATTATATTAAATTACTACATTACATACAGTCTATACATGGTAATTTATACTGTCTAATCAGAAGTAGTGAGTCTCTATGTGTGCATGCCTGCTTTGGCAGGTAGATGTTACAAATGTATTGATAGGCCTGCGAGCAGGACTGACTCAAGAGATACACCCGCTTACAGGGCGTGCACACGCACACTCAGAGCAATTCTGTAATAACCATACATTGTTAATGTCTTTGAGAACTAAAACAATTAATAATAACTAAAGCTATAGGCCTAGAACTGATTGTGGTCTTAGCCAAACACAAACACACATAAAAAAGTATTTAGTCAGCCACTGATTATGCAAGTTCTCCTACTTAAAAAGATGTGAGAGGTACACTTCCAACTATTAGAGACAAAATGAGAAAAAACAAAACAGGAAATCACATTATAGGATTTTTAAAGAATTTATTTGTAATTTATGGTGGAAAATAAGTATTCGGTCAATAACAAAAGTTCAACTTAATACTTTATAACATATCCTTTGTTGGCAATGACAAGTCAAACGTTTCCTTTAAGTCTTCACCAGGTTTGCACACACTGTAGCTGGTATTTTGGCCCATTCCTCCATGCAGATCTCGACTAGAGCAGTGATGTTTTGGGGCTGTCGCTGGGCAACACAGACTTTCAACACCCTCCACAAATTTTCTAAGGGGTTGAGGTCTGGAGACTGGCTTGGCCACTCCAGGACCTTGAAATGCTTTTTAACCATGGTCTTGGGCACGGTTGAGTTTGGAGTCTGACTGTTTGAGGCTGTGGACAGGTGTCTTTTATAAAGACTAGGTCAAAAAGGTGCCATTAATACAGGTAACGAGTGGAGGACAGAAGAGCTTCTGAAAGAA
The DNA here is from genome assembly GCA_021613375.1 of Megaleporinus macrocephalus. Classification (NCBI taxonomy): domain Eukaryota; kingdom Metazoa; phylum Chordata; class Actinopteri; order Characiformes; family Anostomidae; genus Megaleporinus; species Megaleporinus macrocephalus. The sequence continues at coordinate 67,423,940 of CM038702.1, read as the reverse complement.
GTTGTTACAGGTCTGTGAGGGCCAAAAGTCTTACTTACTTTTGTGCCCCCCTGTATATTATTTCTTAGTTTGGGAGTAACTGAGGTTTTTGTTAAAAGTAAAAATGTATTTTCGATGGAAGGTTTGGAAATAATAGTTTTTTTTCTGTCAATCCTGGAGCTCATGATTGAGTTTATGCTCTGAGACTAAAATAGAACATGTACCTTATTTTTTGCAACCACAACAGAAATGTAATACAATTCCAATCAGACCTACCTGAGAACTTTCTGGTCCCAACATCCTGATGAACAGCCAGCACTCCGCGCCTGCTGTGTCGCTCATGCTAAGCTAAACGCAACAGCAGGAGCAAAGTATGGAGAAATGAGTGAACCAGGCTCTGTGGGTGGTGGTGTAGGTCCTGCTGCTGTGTCCATGATTCATTAAAAGCTGGATTCATTTAACATTAAACAGCTGTTCCTTTTGACTTTACTGCTGGATAAGGACCCAGGAAACACTAGTGAACTAGTAAACTAACACACATTGAAACATAGAACCAAAGAAAAACTGTGTTGAACATCAGTGAAAGTGATGGACACCAGGAGAAGACCACATGTAGACTGGAGGCCTATGTGATGTGAAGCCAAATAAATATTTGTAGACATTCAAAGACATTTCCATTCTAGATTAATGGAAATCCTTAATTTATAATTAGATATTAACTTCATTATAACAGAAAACCAATAAAACCAGTTACAGATTGTCACCACTAATAGGAGGAGCCTCTTTTTTGATGTTCGTGTTTGATAAACTTATCCAAAATATTCACTTCACGGTTCATACAGTTGGTATGAGGAAACTAAGATGCTCTCCTCATATTTCCAAAATGATAACTTTACAGAAGAAGAAAGCATGCAATGCAAACTGCAGCAGGTACTTTCAAATTTGATTAAAAACCAAAAAACAACAGCAGCGATATATACTTGTCTACTCGATTTTATAAATCGATTTTATCCATTAATTTGAATTTACAGTTAAGGACGATGTGGTTTCATGAAAATCGGTTTTAACTTCTGCCACCGACTTCCCCCTTGGGGCTTCTGTAGTTCAGAGTGACCTTCCCCCTCCTCCGCGTTTGCCATAGACACACAAACAACATGCTAGCGAGTGGGGGGGAAGCTGGAATTTGTCCCCAAAAAATAAGTAACTTCCTCCGTGATCTGGAATTGGTTTAGTTTTGTAGCACAGACCAATCAAGTCCTAAGAATGGGGCACGCTGAGGGCAATCACAGATGCTATAGTGATGTTTATTGCAAAAGATACGGTGGAAAAGACAGGGTTTATTAACATGTTGAAGGTTTTAGACCAGTATGTGCTACTAAGCTGCTAATATTTTTCTTAAGTTGCCACAACTGTATAACAACACACGACAAAGAATCACCAGAGAGCTGGAGGAGGACGTGACGTATCATGCCGCCACCACTGACCTGTAGTCCAGGCAAACGATGCAGCCCTACATGAGTTTAACGATACATTTTGTTAACGACACCTGCGCTCGGCAAAGCATCTGCCTTTAAACAGCAAAAAAATAAAAAAAATATTTTTAAAGGCCATATCACCCAGCTCTAAATCAGCCTGTAGCATTTTAGCTCCGCTCATCTCTGCTAAAGTTATAAAGAGTTCTTGTACCTATACTGCAAAATACTGGACATTCATTTAGAAAAGAACATAAAGACACAGAATAAAACAAGCTGTTAACGTGGAAAAATACTAAAATACAACAATAATTTAGAACACAGGCCTTACAAACGCAATGTGACGAGTCTTACTGCTTGTCTGTGTGTGTACCGACAGTCCAATAGCTCCCAATCTCAGAAACCCGTTTCACCCACTTGTGAGAACAAGCTTACATGGGTTAAATCAGGTGTCAGATAAAGCACAGGACTGGAACTGAACGCCAGTCAGGGTCAAAATCATCAGGTCAGCTCTGGCAAAGGTCTAAAAAAAATCTTTAATTATAGACATCACTTGGTATCATACAAACGATGGACATTTAGCACTGAAGCTCTACCAGCGCTCCACCCAGAGGAGAAAAAACAAGAACTGCATGAAGCTACACAAAGCCACGGCCCATGTTGAGGCCCAAGTGAAACACTTCACATCAAATTAACAGAAGCAGCGTCTTATATCCATGTGCATGAAATGTGACCCACTGAAAGAACATACGTTGCCCCATATGGATCGTCTAAGTTAACATCTGTGAGTCGTTCAGGTTCAAACGTTTGTTATTTCTTCACAAGTGCTTAACAGAACACTTAAAGCCTCTCAAATAGAACAGTACTCTTAAAACATGTACCTAGTTAAAGAAAACCAACACTTCTGAAAATGATTCTTGTTCAGGTACATTAATTCTGCACACCGTTCCATGCACAAACGTCCCATGTGACTGTGTGAATTTTTTTTTTCTTTTTTTTTTTTTTTTTTAAAACCTGTGTTAATCCATTAAGGCCAAAGGCAGCAGCAACATCATTCGTTGACAGCAGTCGTATCAGCTTTAGTCATTCATCATGAGCACACAAGGTACTGAAATCAGCTCCTCTTTTAAACTGTTCTAATGAGTCCTGCACAGTAAAAAGCTGCCCATCCTGCTGTTTTGCTACCAGACCAGCAGCCGGGATATCCTGTTTTATGGAACCAATACAGTTTGCTAACATCTCTTTAGTAAAACCCGCTTGCTGAAATTTACTCAAATGTTTACTCAAATCTTAAAGCTGTGCTGTGCAAGTTTCAGGAATTTAGTAAACCCTCAAAATTCCTGGAGTTGCCTAAAACCCTCTTGGTAAATTTTACTCCAATGTTTATTCAAATCTTTAAAAAAATATTCTTGTAATTTTGGGGAATTAGACAACCTCTGTACCATGGGTTACGCTTTGGGCCTCCTTCCCCAAGTGGATGAATCGAATGACTGCAAAAGATTTCAAAGAGGACTCAAAATCTTCTGAAAGACATGTCTTCTGAGGATTTGAGTAGATTATCGCCATCTTGTCTTCATCAGTATAAAGTTGACTTTGCATTTGAGACCTAAAGTCTGGACTGCACCTTCTTTTCAAGCCCATAAATGTGTTGTTACCATGTACAGAAGCAAGATGTGAACCCACAAAACCCAACTTGACATCGATCACAAATTATTACTCTGACACCAACTTCTCTTAGCTCAGTAATGCAACTTCTTTCAATTTAAAAAAAGACTTACATAGTGCAGCTTTAAATAACGCAATACAACCAGATGTGCTACTTGCCGCCTAAAACTATGATGAGATGTGCTACTTGTTCCTGCAGGTCAAGGATTACTTTAAGCTACTAATACGACAGAGGCTTTTTGGTTAATGAACAGGGTCTCATCTCATCAGCTCAGATATAAGCACCCTTTCTAAAAAGATGAGACTGAGAGTTTTGGGGAAAACCTAGAATCATAGGGTCGTTTTGTTCAACTGGACTGCGACTTGTAGGTTAGGCAGCATCCTGAAATCTGATTGCTTCATTGGCTACCTAGGGAGCTGTAGAATGAACAACTTTTGAAAAGCTGATTAGCCTGGACTAGGACATTGAAAGCAGATGCTGAACATAGATCAGCACGCAGACAGAGTGGTTTGATTAGAACAGCAGGTTCCACAGTCTTTCTCACGTGTATCTGCCACCGTCCTCCTCCTTCAGAACCTGTTCCATCAGAGCTTGGCTTTGTCCCGACATTCTGCCCACTAAACCCTCCATGCAGGCTTCACCCGCCTGGGCCTCACCTCGCTCCACCTTAACCTGGCCCTGCCCCTCACACATGTAAACTCCATACTCAAACCCTGCTTCCTCCTGCCCTGGCTCTGGCTCGCTGCCATCTGCGTTCATGTCGGCATCGTTGTGTTGCCCGGATGAGGCTGCTTTGGCGGCGAGGCGCTGGCACCGCGCCTGGTGCTTGAGGTAGCTGTCCCTCCAGACGATCTTCTTGCCGCACAGCGCGCACTCATACGGGCGCAGGCCGCCGTGCGTCTTCACGTGCTTGGTCAGGTGGTGCTTCATCTTGAAGCTCTTGGCACAGACCGGGCAGGCGAAGGGCCGCAGGTTCAAGTGCTGCATTTTGACATGGCGGTCGCGCATGCTCTTCAGCGTGAAGGCCTTGCCACAGTGACAGAAGTGCACTTTGCCCGTGTAGGGCGCTCCTGCCAGGGACGGGGGAGAGGAGGAGGAGGGTATGGGAGAGGAGGAAGGAGGGAGAGAGGAAGAGTGCGATGGGGGAGAGAGGGTGCCGGGTGTCCAGGTCAACTCTGAAGGCCCCAGCACGAAGTCGCCTCCAGTGCCGCCACCGCCAGGCGACACAGGCAGCAAAGGCCTCTGTGAAACCTGTCCCGTGCCCTCCTCGATCTCATCGTAGGTCTCGCCCTCAAAACCTGCCTCCGCGAAACGGCTAAAGTCCATCTCCTCTTCCACGTCCACCTCGGCATCTTTCGTTCTGGAATTATCCTCCAGCAACCGGCCAGCCTGCTGGGCGTACGGGCCTGCCGACCAGTCGGCCGCAGGCTGCCACTGGGCACGTGCGGAGGGTCCCGGTAGAGGTGGAGGAGCGCTTCCTGCGGCTGTAAGAGCTTCCTGCGGCTCCTGAGCTGACAGAAACCTTTCCTCCTGCTCTCTGTCTCTCTCTGCACTTTCTCTCCCTCCCTCTCTCTCTCCTTCCTCTTTGAGAGTTGCCCCTGAGCCACAGCCTCCTGAGAGAGAGAAGAGCAGAGAAGAGACGGTCAAATACAGACAGAGACACAGACACAAACACGGTGCAGAACATTGTCATTGTCAGAATCTGGGGACGCTCCCTTTTAAAAGATCAGATGGGCAGCGCTTGCTGCTGCTGCTGAGACACAGAGAGAGCCCCCCCGGTGGACGGGAGTTAAACAGCAGTGATGCAGACGCTCCACTCACCGGCGCCACGCTCCTCCAACTCCACTTTCACTCTCTCCTCCTCCAACTCCTCCCCCACACCTTCATCCGCCTCCATCCACCTCTCCCCTCGCCTCCCTTCCTCCTCCTCCCTTATCCCTCGCTCTCTGATCTCTTGTACGCCCCTGAGACGGGCACGGACTCTGTGTCTGTCGTTTGCAGCAGCGCCGCTGCCGGTCATCCACAGACTCTCAGGGCTGCAGGGCGGCTCTCCTTCCCCAGCGGGACTGCAATTGGAAGGGGGAGACTCGGGTCGGTTTTGTGAAGGGAGGGAGAGCCTGGACCTGCCCCACCTGCCCTGCTGATGCTGGAGCTGCTGGGGTCTCCTCCAGGTGGCTAGAGGAGGTAGAGTGCCGTGCTCCCCCAAGAGGGGCTTCCTTTCCTGGGCCGGGCCATTCTCGCCCTGTCCCCGCTCGCGCTCCTCGGGGTCTGTCAGGCAGCAGTCCGAGCTGCTGGGAGACTGGTGCCGGGAGGAGCTGGCTTCGCCGGGACTGACCTGCGTCAAAGGCCGCGACCTCTTTAGGATGTCCGTGCACTTGTCCACGATGTGCCACATCTGCAGGAAGCTGGCCACCGTGACGTAGTTGACGATGTCATCTCGCACGATGCTCAGCTGACCTGTATAGGCCGAGTTAAGGACACTCTCGAAGGCCAGGGGGTCCATGACCGACGGCAGGGAGACCGTGGTGACATTCTTCAGCAGAACCTGGGCAGGCAAGAGTAAATTAGTCAGAGTAGGTTCAGGAGTGTGTGTATGCATTGAGGAGATTAGAGGTGGCCAACAGGACAATATTTTAATTGAATTGTCATGAAATAAAATGTCCATAAAGAGGAATTCCACCAGTTTTTTTTTTTTATTTCTACATAATCTAACCGCTAAGATGTAAACAAAATCCTTCGAAGAGGTTTAATGTGAAATGCTCTATTTTAGAGAAACCAAGTTTAACAATAGTGGTGCAAAAAGCAAGACACAGAGTTTCAAAACTTCCTGAAATGATTGTGAGTACTCTGCCTAAGACATTGATTTAGGACAGTTTTAAAATTAAAACATTTTTTAAAATGTATTCATTTGTAATGGAGAAGAACTCATAGGGTCTAGGTTAAGTAAACAGCCCACAAAACCTCAGATTTATCAGTATTTTATTTTTTTATTTTGATATGTGTAGGTTAATTGGTGATTTGGGAAAGTAAATAAAATGGCTACACATGCATTCTAGCTCCATGACATTATGACCCCTGGTTCCTATCACCACCACTGTGAGGAAATCAGAGTTGGAACATTTTGTAATCAGACCATATTGAAGGATTTTATTTACATCCCAACCACTGAATTCCACAGTATTATGCAAACTGTATGTGCCCAATACTAAACCCAACCTAACAGCAGAAACTCAGGTGTGGTTCAGATGAATACCTGGTCATGAAAATAAGGCGAGGAAGCTGCCAACACGCAGCGATGGGCCCTGAACACCTGGCCCTGGACTTGGATGGACAGATCACAAAGCCGACCCTCCTCTCGCTGCCGATTCAGGTTGTCCAGTACTGATGCTCGCACATTGGGAAAACACACCTGAACCACGGGGCCGGCGGAAGTACCACCACTACTCAACACCTTATCCATAGCGCCTAGAGAGGAAAAGGAAATTAACAGTGCGACTGCTAACGGTATAAACTGTTCAAACATTTACACTACTGCTTAAAATTTTGGGGCTCATTGATTTCATTCATATAAACCAATTTCTTTCAAATTACCAGTATAAAAAGATTACACAAGAAAAGTGATTCCTGAACAGTTTCAAATGTCCTTATCAGAAAATGTTTCCAACAATAAAAGAATAATTAATTTTGGCAGCCCATATCTACTTATCGGGGTGAATGTAATACTAATATCCTGAGACTTTACTAAATTAAATTTCGGTAGCTATCTAGCACTGCATAAATTGCTAACTGCTAGGTGGGCCAAGTCTGAACAGAAGTGTGAACTGTCCAGACAACTGGGGGAAGTAATTTTAGCTGTAGCTATAGGGAGGTGACCACAGCCTTTTAACAGCTTTTCATTTTATTTTTTTTCACATTTTTGCATGTGACGGCTCTTTCTTTGCATTAAATTACAGAGAGTAGTGTAAATCAGAGGATCGATAAGCAGTGTGGTGTGTAACACATGACTGTAATCAAATTACATTTATTTGTAACGCAGTAATGTAACACATGCCTACAGTCTAGTATATTCAGCACTGATATCACAGTTACTAACAGAACATTCATACTGCCAGTGGTACACTGCAGTTGGAGTTTAAAGTAACTGGAGAACATTAATTGCCAATAGGAGCTGTTAATTTCTGCCAACAGGAGGCAGCACGATAAGGATCAGTACTAATAGTGGCATCCGTAAAATCCTAATGACCACCAATTCCAATTAGAACTTGACTTAAGAGGTACCATTAATCACCACTGGTGAGGGACACCTCCAGATCAAATTGAGAAACCATGGAATGCATCTGGTAATCAGTCCCAGAACACAAGTTAAACCATTAGAACCCTTTACACTGAGATATTAACCAATCAGGAACACACAGAACACCATTACTGACTAGTAGGACACCAGCAGGAACCTCTAATGGACTTCTACTTTTTTCTAATAGGGATGATAAGTGGTTTATTGTTACTACCAGTGCATTCATACAGGCAGTGACACGCTGCAATAAAGCAACTGGAGAACATTAATTGTCAATAGGAGCTGTTGATTTCTGCCAACAGGAGGCAGCACGATAAGTATCAGTACCAATAGTGGCATCCGTAAAATCCTAATGACACCAATTCCAATTAGAACCATTAAGATCAGAATGGGAATTGACTTAAGAGGTACCATTAATCACCACTGGTTTGCTGAGGGACACCTCCAGATCAAACTGGAAAACCATCGAATGCATCTGGTAATCAGTCCCAGAACACAAGTTAAACCATTAGAACCCTTTACACTGAGATATTAACCAATCAGAAACTCACAGAACACCATTCCTGACTAGGAGGACACCAGCAGGAACTTCTACTTTTTCCCAATAGGGATGATAAATGGTTTGTTGTTACTACCAGTGCATTCATACTGGCAGTGACACGCTGGAATAAAGCAACTGGAGAACATTAATTGTCAACAGGAGCAGTTCATTTCTGGAAAGAGGAGGCAGATTGATAAGTACCGGTATCAATATTGGTATCCATCAAATCCTAGTGACACCAATCCCAATTAGAACTGTTAGGACCAGAATGGGAACTGGTTTAGGGGCTCCCATTAATTACCAGTGGTTTTCTAAGGGACACCACCAGATCCCATCGGGAAACCATCAAATGCATCTGGTAACCAGTCCCAGAACACAAGTTAAACCATTAGAACCCTTTACACTGAGACATTAACCAATCAGTAACACACAGCACACCATTACTGACTACTAGGACACCAGCAGGAACTTCTAATGGACCAACAGGGATGATAATAGTTCATCAGATAATCATCAAACCAAAACAATGTGTAGAGTCCTAACAGGCCAGCGGTTCAGATAAACCCAGTCTAGCACAGTTTGGTGATTTCCTGAGCTCTAATTTAAGAGCTAAATGACTGTCAAAGCAGGGAAACCACCAAACTGACCTCCAGAGCAGAAGCAGAGGTTAGCTTCGCTAGCGTGGCTAACAGTTTTAAAGCTGCCAGAGAAGCTCTGAAGAAGGCCAGTCACAAAAGGTTGTAAACATAGCCAGTTTATTTTTAAAGTGACGTACAGTTACTAAAAAAAATGAGAAAATTCAGTTCACAGCCATCAGCTATGTACGCAGTTAGCCTCTGAGGCTAACGTGCTAACGCTAACGTGCTAACGCTACTGCGTCAGCCTGCGTCAAGCGGTTTATTAGTGATGTTAAAGAGTTTAAATGTGGCTAAATGTATAATAAACACAATTAAATGATGTACAAATCGTTCAATAAGCGATTTAGGATGTGTAGGTTTGTAAATATGAAGGTGACGTTAGCACTGACACTCGAATTGTCCGTTCCACCTTAAATGGTGCGGCAGTTACATTCTGGCGCCTGAGGCGCCAGAATGTAACTGCCGCACCATTTAAGGTGGAACGGACAATTCGTGAGGTGGAAGCTGCCGCAGTAATTTAGAGGAAAAACCAGAAGATTCCGTACATCTTACCCCCAAAAACAACCGGATAAGGGTCTCCTGGCGGCGGCTAGGGCTTCTTAAAGACCCCCAGAGTCGGTAAATTCACCAAACTCTCCGTTCTTCACGGCGTCATTTAAAGAAAGTGTTGATGTTTTTCCGTCTGTTTTCAAGGCAGCGCTGAGAAAAAAAAAACCCTCTTCTTCTCCCGCGATGCCGTGGTGACTCGCGCTCTCAGAGAAATACCGCTCCCACAGGAGGAGCCGGAAAGCGCAGCTCTCTACTGCTACAATGAAAAACACTAGATTTATACGGTCCCCAACGATAAACCTTGAAACAAAAGCGCTTTAAAACCAGTTAATATGAGTTTAAGACTGCAGTTCATTGAAAAGACACTTAAAAACAGGGGTTGAACTGCGAGTTGAGTGATTGGTGGTTGTGTATACAACATTTCATGCTACCTGTTGAGTAAACACTCTTGGTTTGGTCTAAAAATGACATTGTTTGAGTGAGTTTAATTACTCAGTTGAAGTTCATAAATACATATGAAGATTCATAAATAAGTGGAGGCACCACTATATTGTAATTTTCATGTTTATTTGTGATGGACCCGACCTAACCCATGGTCGGTCCACTGACGGCAAATATGGTGGTCCACAAGTGGCTGCCGCCAGTGGTCCCCCGACATTTCGCTCATCGTTTTACAGACGGTCCATCAGCGTTTAGGCCGATTTTTAGAAATCAGGCCGCCCTTGTGCCGCTTATTTTCCACATAGGACTTTATTTAACCCTTTTATTAGTGATTACATAGCAACCACATTGGACACTACTACAACCACTTAGCAACACCCTAGCAACCAGCAGAGAAACTCCTAGTAACCAAGTGCATTACCACAACAACCACTTAGCAACACCCTAACAATCATCTGGGGATAACATAGCCACCGTGCTAACCACTACACCACCGTACTAACCACTACACCACCGTGCTAACCACTACACCACCGTACTAACCACTACACCACCGTACTAACCACTACACCATCGTACTAACCACTACACCACCGTACTAACCACTACACCACCGTACTAACCACTACACCACCGTACTACCCACTACACCACCATACTAACCACTACACCACCGTACTAACCACTACACGACCATACTAACCACTACACCACCGTATTAACCACTACACCATCGTACTAACCACTACACCACCATACTAACCACTACACCACCGTACTAACCACTACACCACCGTACTAACCACTACACCACCGTACTAACCACTACACGACCATACTAACCACTACACCACCGTATTAACCACTACACCATCGTACTAACCACTACACCACCATACTAACCACTACACCACCGTACTAACCACTACACCACCGTACTAACCACTACACCACCGTATTAACCACTACACCACCATACTAACCACTACACCACCATACTAACCACTACACCAGCATACTAACCACTACACCACCGTACTAACCACTACACCACCATACTAACCACTACACCACAATACTAACCACTACACCACCATACTAACCACTACACCACCATACTAACCACTACACCACCATACTAACCACTACACCACCATACTAACCACTACACCACCGCGCTAACCACTACACCACCGTACTAACCACTACACCACCGTACTAACCACTACACCACCGTACTAACCACTACACCACAATACTAACCACTACACCACCATACTAACCACTACACCACCGTACTAACCACTACACCACCGTACTAACCACTACACCACCACACTAACCACTACACCACCATACTAACCACTACACCACCGTACTAACCACTACACCACCGTACTAACCACTACACCACCGTATTAACCACTACACCACCATACTAACCACTACACCACCATACTAACCACTACACCAGCATACTAACCACTACACCACCGTACTAACCACTACACCACCATACTAACCACTACACCACAATACTAACCACTACACCACCATACTAACCACTACACCACCATACTAACCACTACACCACCATACTAACCACTACACCACCATACTAACCACTACACCACCGCGCTAACCACTACACCACCGTACTAACCACTACACCACCGTACTAACCACTACACCACCGTACTAACCACTACACCACAATACTAACCACTACACCACCATACTAACCACTACACCACCGTACTAACCACTACACCACCGTACTAACCACTACACCACCACACTAACCACTACATCACCATACTAACCACTACACCACCATACTAACCACTACACCACCGTACTAACCACTACACCACCATACTAACCACTACACCACCGTACTAACCACTACACCACCGCGCTAACCACTACACCACCGTACTAACCACTACACCACCGTACTAACCACTACACCACCGTACTAACATTACAAAACCGTGCTAACCACTACACTAACGTATTAACCACTACACCACCATACTAACCACTACACCACCGTACTAACCACTACACCACCGTACTAACCACTACACCACCATACTAACCACTACACCACCATACTAACATTACACCTCCGTGCTAACCACTACACCACCGTACTAAGCCACTACACCACCGTACTAACCACTACACAACCGTATTAACCACTACACCATCGTACTAACCACTACACCACCATACTAACCACTTCACCACCGTGCTGACCACTACACCACCATACTAACCACTACACCACCGTACTAACATTACACCACCATACTAACCACTACACCACCGCACTAACCACTACACCACCGTACTAACATTACACCACCATACTAACCACTACATCACCATACTAACCACTACACCACCGTAATAACCACTACACCACCGTACTAACCACTACACCACCGTGCTAACCACTACACCACCATACTGACCACTACATGACCACACCACCGTACTAACCACTACACCACCGTACTAACATTACACCACCATACTAACCACTACACCACCATACTGACCACTACACCACCGTGCTAACCACTACACCACCGTACTAACCACTACACCACCGTACTAACCACTACACCACCATACTAACCACTACACCACCATACTGACCACTACACCACCGTGCTAACCACTACACCACCGTACTAACCACTACACCACCGTGCTAACCACTACACCACCATACTAACCACTACACCACCGTACTAACCACTACACCACCGTACTAACCACTACACCAGCATACTAACCACTACACCACCGTACTAACCACTACACCACCATACTAACCACTACACCACCGTACTAACCACTACACCAGCATACTAACCACTACACCACCGTACTAACCACTACACCACCATACTAACCATTACACCACCATACTAACCACTACACCACCGTGCTAACCTTTACACCACCAAACTAACCACTACACCACCCTACTAACCACTACACCACCATACTAACCACTACACCACCGTACTAACCACTACATCAGCATACTAACCACTACACCACCGTACTAACCACTACACCACCATACTAACCACTACACCACCATACTAACCACTACACCACCGTGCTAACCACTACACCACCATACTAACCACTACACCACCATACTAACCACTACACCACCGTACTAACCACTACACCACCATACTAACCACTACACCACCATACTAACCACTACACCACCGTGCTAACCACTACACCATTGCACACCGTGCCGCCCCCTCTAAATATCTTAAAAGTCAAAATTCTGGATGTCCCTGAAAATAAAACTATGCTGTCAATGTTTAGCTGCTTCACCCACAGTCTTTGGTTTTCTTAACTACCTAGAGCAATGGTCTGCCTCAGGATGCAGAATATACTGGACTGTGATGAGTTGTAATGAGTACATAATAAATGCTCTCAGTATTCAAATAGGCAGCCAGACAGCTAGTACTCGCAGTGGCGTCGGCAGCTGTAATCCGGTTCGCACTGGATTTTTTGTGGGTCTGTTAATTTTTCACAGTTATCTACTTTAAAATTAAATTATTACATTACTGTAATGGTGTTTAAAACACTCAGCACTCAAGCTGTTGCTAGAGGACAAATCAGAGAGGAATCTTCAGTTATTCCAACAGCCACAACAGCTAAACGTGTGCAATAGAGGAGAGAGATCTGCTTCAGCTGCTCTGTAGGAATGAAATGGTGAATGTAATATGTGGTATGTGTATGTAAGTGGACTGTTCCTGCCTGAGACTCGTCTGCTTTGGCGGTTGTGATAGCACACGGGCGGCATGAAACCGTCTGCTCAGTGTTCACTGTCGTTATAGCGCCCCTTGCTGTAACACTCAGAATGCAGTTTGCGCTCATGAACTATGTCATGATACATTTTTAATAGCAACGATGCACATCAACATTAACAAGCATGGAAACTCCACAGTGTGCAGGACAGGAAACAGTCTAGGACCCGGGTTGGGAACTGATGGTGTAGGACACTGACTGCCCACTGTGTCTGTCCTCTGAATTAGTAGCTCTGGGCGAAGCCTGAGATCTGTGGACAGGCTGTGTAGTCTTCATGTATATAATTTATATCATCTTCACTGATTCACTGAGTTCCTGTGTTAAACTGTAACAGACTCGAGGTCTGAACTGATGAACTGAGATGGTCTGTCTCTGCTGTCCAATCTGTTTGTCTGGCCTGATGGACGATCACTCTTCCTGCAGCTACTGTAGCCAGAAGAAACATCAGAGCAGCCAAACCAACTCCACCAAACATCAGCACCGACTCCACCACACTTACTCCACCTAGAGAGAGAGAGAGAGAGACAGAGAGAGAGAAACGGAGAGAGAGAGAGAGAGATAGAGAGAGAGAGAAAGAGAGAGATACAGAGAGAGAGAGAGAAACAGAGAGATACAGAGAGAGAGAGAGAGAAACAGAGAGAGAGAGAGATACAGAGAGAGAGAAAGAGAGAGATACAGAGAGAGAGAGAGAAACAGAGAGATACAGAGAGAGAGAGAGAGAAACAGAGAGAGATACAGAGAGAGAGAGAGAGAAACAGAGAGAGATACAGAGAGAGAGAGAGAGAGAGAGAGAAACAGAGAGATACAGAGAGAGAGAGAGAGAAACAGAGACACAGAGAGAGATACAGAGAGAGAGAAACAGAGAGAGAAAGAGAAAAGGGAGAACATAGAGAGGGTGCTTACTGATCATCAGGGCAGTAACTCATCGTCAGGGCAGTAACTCATCATCAGGGCGGTTACTCATCGTCAGGGTGGTTACTGATCATCAGGGCAGTAACTCATCATCAGGGTGGTTACTGATTGTCAGGGCGGTTACTGATAGATAGTCAGGGCGGTTACTGATCGTCAGGGTGGTTACTGATCGTCAGGGTGGTTACTGATCATCAGGGTGGTTACTGATTGTCCGGGCAGTTACTGATAGATAGTCAGGGTGGTTACTGATCATCAGGGTGGTTACTGATAGATAGTCAGGGTGGTTACTGATCATCAGGGTGGTTACTGATCGTCAGGGTGGTTACTGATTGTCAGGGCAGTTACTGATAGATAGTCAGGGTGGTTACTGATCATCAGGGTGGTTACTGATAGATAGTCAGGGTGGTTACTGATCATCAGGGTGGTTACTGATCGTCAGGGTGGTTACTGATCATCAGGGTGGTTACTGATCGTCAGGGTGGTTACTGATAGATAGTCAGGGTGGTTACTGATCATCAGGGTGGTTACTGATCGTCAGGGTGGTTACTGATTGTCAGGGCGGTTACTGATAGATAGTCAGGGTGGTTACTGATCATCAGGGTGGTTACTGATCGTCAGGGTGGTTACTGATTGTCAGGGCGGTTACTGATAGATAGTCAGGGTGGTTACTGATTGTCAGGGCGGTTACTGATAGATAGTCAGGGTGGTTACTGATCGTCAGGGTGGTTACTGATTGTCAGGGTGGTTACTGATAGATAGTCAGGGTGGTTACTGATCATCAGGGTGGTTACTGATCGTCAGGGTGGTTACTGATCATCAGGGTGGTTACTGATCGTCAGGGTGGTTACTGATAGATAGTCAGGGTGGTTACTGATCATCAGGGTGGTTACTGATCGTCAGGGTGGTTACTGATCGTCAGGGTGGTTACTGATAGATAGTCAGGGTGGTTACTGATCATCAGGGTGGTTACTGATCGTCAGGGTGGTTACTGATTGTCAGGGCGGTTACTGATAGATAGTCAGGGTGGTTACTGATTGTCAGTGTGGTTACTGATCGTCAGGGTGGTTACTGATCATCAGGGTGGTTACTGATCGTCAGGGTGGTTACTGATCATCAGGGTGGTTACTGATCGTCAGAGTGGTTACTGATAGATAGTCAGGGTGGTTACTGATAGATAGTCAGGGTGGTTACTGATCATCAGGGTGGTTACTGATTGTCAGGGTGGTTACTGATTGTCAGGGCGGTTACTGATAGATAGTCAGGGTGGTTACTGATCATCAGGGTGGTTACTGATCGTCAGGGTGGTTACTGATTGTCAGGGCGGTTACTGATTGTCAGGGTGGTTACTGATAGTCAGGGTGGTTACTGATAGATAGTTAGGGCGGTTACTGATTGTCAGGGTGGTTACTGATTGTCAGTGTGGTTACTGATAGTCAGGGTGTTTACTGATCGTCAGGGTGGTTACTGATAGTCAGGGTGATTACTGATCGTCAGGGCGGTTACTGATTGTCAGGGTGGTTACTGATTGTTAGGGCCGTTACTGATCGTCAGGGTGGTTACTGATAGATAGTCAGGGCGGTAACCAATCGTCAGTGTGGTTACTGATCGTCAGGGTGGTTACTGATTGTCAGGGCGGTTACTGATTATCAGGGCGGTTACTGATCGTCAGGGTGGTTACTGATAGATAGTCAGGGCGGTAACCAATCGTCAGTGTGGTTACTGATCGTCAGGGTGGTTACTGATTGTCAGGGCGGTTACTGATTATCAGGGTGGTTACTGATCGTCAGGGTGGTTACTGATAGATAGTCAGGGTGGTTACTGATAGTCAGGGTGGTTACTGATTGTTAGGGCTGTTACTGGTCATCAGGGTGGTTACTGATTGTCAGGGTGGTTACTGATTGTTGGGTGGTTACTGATAGTCAGGGTGTTTACTGATCTTCAGGGTGGTTACTGATAGTCAGGGTGGTTACTGATCCTCAGGGTGGTTACTGATCCTCAGGGTGGTTACTGATCCTCAGGGCGGTTACTGATTGTCAGGGTGGTTACTGATTGTTAGGGCTGTTACTGATCATCAGGGTGGTTACTGATAGATAGTCAGGGCGGTAACCAATCGTCAGTGTGGTTACTGATCGTCAGGGTGGTTACTGATTGTCAGGGCGGTTACTGATTATCAGGGCGGTTACTGATCGTCAGGGTGGTTACTGATAGATAGTCAGGGCGGTAACCAATCGTCAGTGTGGTTACTGATCGTCAGGGTGGTTACTGATTGTCAGGGCGGTTACTGATTATCAGGGTGGTTACTGATCGTCAGGGTGGTTACTGATAGATAGTCAGGGTGGTTACTGATAGTCAGGGTGGTTACTGATTGTTAGGGCTGTTACTGGTCATCAGGGTGGTTACTGATTGTCAGGGTGGTTACTGATTGTTGGGTGGTTACTGATAGTCAGGGTGTTTACTGATCTTCAGGGTGGTTACTGATAGTCAGGGTGGTTACTGATCCTCAGGGTGGTTACTGATCCTCAGGGTGGTTACTGATCCTCAGGGTGGTTACTGATTGTTGGGAAATATTAGATTTGTTGGTCTTGTGTGTGTCAGTGGTGATTGAATTGGAGCTATGCTGTTCTACTGATCAATGTCCGAGAATGAAATTATAAACAACAATAACAAAGTTTGACACTCAATGTTTTATTCTTACCTGCTTTATTTTCCTTTACAGGGGACAAGAGGGAAATACTTGGAGTTACTGTAACACAAAATAAAAATAATCTCAATAATTACTGTTACTTTCAATTTTTAACAAAAAATCTTACAAGTCTTGAAATTTTAGGGATAAATAGATGTAATATAAAGTGCAAAATAAACCTAGACTAATGTAGACCCTCTGGTACACCTGGACTAATCTAGACCCTCTCCAACATACACCTGGACTAATCTAGACCCTCTCTTACAAACACCTGGACTAATCTAGACCCTCTCTTACATACACCTGAACTAATCTAGACCCTCTCCATCATCCACCTGGACTAATTTAGACCCTCGCCAACATACACTTGGACTAATCTAGACCCTCTACATCATCCACCTGGACTAATTTAGACCTTCGCCAACATAAACCTGGACTAATTTAGACCCTCTCTAACATACACTTGGACTAATCTAGACCCTCTCTACCATCCACCTGGACTAATCTAGATCCTCTCGAACGTACACCTGAACTAATCTAGACCTCTCCAACATACACCTGGACTAATCTAGACCCTCTCCAACATAAACCTGGACCAATCTAGACCCTCTCCAACATAAACCTGGACCAATCTAGATCCTCTCCAACATAAACCTGGACCAATCTAGATCCTCTCCAACATACACCTGGACTAATCTAGACCCTCTCCAACACACACCTGGACTAATCTAGACCCTCTCCAACATAAACCTGGACCAATCTAGACCCTCTCCAACATAAACCTGGACCAATCTAGATCCTCTCCAACATACACCTGGACTAATCTAGATCCTCTCGAACGTACACCTGAACTAATCTAGACCTCTCCAACATACACCTGGACTAATCTAGACCCTCTTCAACATAAACCTGGACCAATCTAGACCCTCTCCAACATAAACCTGGACCAATCTAGATCCTCTCCAACATAAACCTGGACCAATCTAGATCCTCTCCAACATACACCTGGACTAATCTAGACCCTCTCCAACACACACCTGGACTAATCTAGACCCTCTCCAACATAAACCTGGACTAATCTAGACCCTCTCCAACATAAACCTGGACCAATCTAGACCCTCTCCAACATAAACCTGGACCAATCTAGATCCTCTCCAACATACACCTGGACTAATCTAGATCCGCTCCAAAATACACCTGGACTAATCTAGACCCTCTCCAACATAAACCTGGACCAATCTAGATCCTCTCTAACATACACCTGGACTAATCTAGATCCGCTCCAAAATACACCTGGACTAATTTAGATCCCATCCTAGACCCACCATAGACTGTTCACATGCCCCTTTAACATCCGTGCACAGCTGCATTTTAATTCTTAACTTTGAATCTGCTGTAATTCTGACTTTACATCTACAAGGTGGACCAGCCAGGTAGGAGTGTCTAATAGAGTGGACAGTGAGTGGACACAGTGTTGTTCCAGTGTGTACCAATGTATTTTGAGGAAAGATAAAAAAAATCTTTCTCTTTTACTGATATCATAGCTGTAGTGTTAATGAGCTCCATGCATTAAACATTGTGTTTGACATATTATTCAATGGCAACCGGGTTGGAATTTAGGTACAAACACAGAACAAAATGTTTTTTTAATTATTTAGACTCTTTTATATAAAGGTGTTTTTTGACACAATGAATAAATGAACGAGAACATTGAGCACTATTATCTGCTCGTCTGTGTTTTGGTTTCAAAATTAATTATCACTTACAAATCATTATTTTTTATAAACTTTCTAATGTCCCAATAAATCTAATGTCCAGGGACAACTTTACTGAGACCGAAAACTTTCTTTAAGATTTATGATGATATGTTCAGACTTACCTGATCTCACACTGAGCTCCACTGTAGTTCCACTGCAGTAATATCTACCAGCGTCCGACTGAGAGACTTTAAAAATGGTCAGCACTAGATTGGCTCCTGAGTTGTAACGTCTGTTTGGGTCAGAGATGTGTCTGGTCGTCTGTCCGTTATGAGTGGTCAGAATGTCCACTCTCTGTCCGTTGACGTCTCTGCTCCAGGTCACTTTACCGTTAGTTAGTCTCCCACAGAGAAGGACGGCAATGTTTCCCTCTTTCTGACTCACTTGTAGAATCTCTGTTTGAAAGAACATTACTGTATGTATGTACAGACCAAATTCCAAAAAGTTGGGATGATTTGTGAATGTAGGGTCTGTCTGAAATTGTACTGAGTGTCAATTGTAGAGTCTTTCTGAAAACCTAGTGAGTGTCTATGTAGTCTGTCTCCAAACCTAGTGAGTGTCTATTTAGGGTCTGTCTCCAAACCTAGTGAGTGTCTATGTAGGGTCTGTCTCCAAACCTAGTGAGTGTCTATTTAGGGTCTGTCTCCAAACCTAGTGAGTGTCTATGTGAAGTCTGTCTTCAAACCTAGTAAGTGTCTATGTAGGGTCTGTCTCCTAATCTAGTGAGTGTCTATGTAGAGTCCGTCTTCAAACCTAGTGAGTGTCTATGTAGGGTCTGTCTCCAAACCTAGTGAGTGTCTATGTAGAGTCTGTCTTCAAACCTAGTGAGTGTCTATGTAGGGTCTGTCTCCAAACCTAGTGAGAGTCTATGTAGAGCCTGTCTCCAAACCTAGTAAGTGTCTATGTAGGGTCTGTCTCCTAATCTAGTGAGTGTCTATGTAGAGTCCGTCTTCAAACCTAGTGAGTGTCTATGTAGGGTCTGTCTCCAAACCTAGTGAGTGTCTATGTAGTGTGTGTCTTCAAACCTAGTGAGTGTCTATGTAGAGACTGTCTGTAAACCTAGTGAGTGTCTATGTAGGGTCTGTCTTCAAACCTAGTGAGTGTCTATGTAGGGTCTGTCCTCAAACCTAGTGAGTGTCTATTTAGGGTTTGTCTGAAAACCTAAAGGGTGTCTATGTAAAGTCTTTCTCCAAACCTAGTAAGTGTTGATGTAAGGTCTGTCTCCAAACATACCGAGTGTTTGTAGCATCTGTCTGAAAACCTAGTATTTATCCTTGTCATACTTCCGGGTTCTCCTCCTGCCTCCATCGAGTTCTCAATCTACTCTTTGCATAATACATCGAATAATGACATTCTAATAGATTGTTTTCACTTCTATCATTCTATTTAAATCCCACATGGAGGCCGTGAGTGAAGATCAGAATGAAGGAGATGGACTGTATTGCATTAGATTAGATGATATAATCCTGATGCTGAGCCCTCCCCAGCCCCACCCCCTTCAAGCTTTAAGTAGACCTCAGCTGGACCTGCCATTTCAAGATCCATCAAGTCTGTTCTCTGTCCTGGCAATGATAAACTGAAGACCCATCTCTAAGTGAAGCACCTGTGTGAGCCCTAATCTAAGTATTTATTGAAATACATTGTAGGTATTGAAGGTATTATCAGGGTGGCATGGTGGTGTAGTGGTTAGTACTGTGGCCTCACAGCAAGACGATCCAGGGTTCGATTGCTGGTCTGGTCTGGGCTGTTCTGTGTGGAGTTTTGCTGACACTGGGATTATCTCCAGCCCCACTGTGAGCCCGACTAGGGGAACTTGATGGATGGATGGATGGTAGGTATTGCGCTTTGCTCTGTATTTTTTTATTCTTGGTATCAGCACTGGTACTTGTTTCTGCCTGAGTTTGACCTCAAGCGTAGTTTGGACTCTAACCTATTATATACTACTAGCTAGGATACATACTGTAAATGAACACTAAGCACTTCTGTAAGCCGCCTGCAATAAGAGCATCTGCTAGATGCCGTAAATATAAATGTTACTAGTATTTTGTTTGGCGACAGCCATGAAGTGTGGAATTTTGACAGAGTTTTATTCTTTTTTTATTTATTCTATTTGGATTTCAGAGCTTGTTTTATTTTATTTTGCTATGTTACATGTGCTTGAAGCCTATTTTACAAATACTGTAACACTTATGTATTGAGGTCATACTCATATTGGGCCCTGATGCCTTGTTCTGTCGTCCCAGCATGCAGCTCCTTAAACACTGCTCCTTACACAGCTAATAAAGAGTCAGTGCACTACTAAGGCAGCTCACTGGGTCTGGAGACAGACCCTGTAACTGGAATTTCATGTTTATCTCATGTTTCAGTGAAACATACAAACAAGCAAATAAATGAATACATGCATATTTATTAATATTTATTTCATTCTTTTTTATTGCTGTATTGATAATGAAATTATTTTACTATTGAAGTATCCACTACATGTAATATTCTAATTTAAAAATGTTGCTTATACTTTTGATACCAGCATTAATAACAGTTAGTTATAGCATCAACATTTTGTCCATATATGTGTATATATATATATATATATATATATATATATATATATATATATATATATATACTTTATTGTAACTGCTTTATTATACTCAGAGTTAAACTGGCTCACATTTATTATGCAATAAAAATATTTTATATCTAATCATGTTCACAGTTGTTTGGGACAAACAAACAACGTACGCAGGTGTATTTAAATCTACTTACCACAGTATGTGGTGTATAGATATCCATACAGCAGGACACGCAGTAGAAGGTTCAGCTCCATCCTCGACTGCAGTGGATGAATTTAGGAGACACTTCTGCTTATAATACTCTTCATGCAATCAGTAACAGGAAGAAAGTACCTCATCTTTGTGTTAGTCACCTCCTGCTAAAAGGGGAATCCAGAAGATAATACAACCCCTCTCTCTCTCTCTCTCTCTCTCCCTCTCTCTTTATGTATATGTTGTGTTATCTGCTGGGTTCCCATTTTAGCAGGAAGTGACTAACAATGAATGTAGACACAACACTTCAAAAATGACTTTATTATATATCTAAGCTACCTTACTGGATCAGTCTCGTTATGTGTGTGAGTGGATGATGGGTGGAAAGTAATTGAGTATTAGTACAAAATAGTTCACACTCAAAGGAGAGAAGATGAGAAGTAATATTATCCTGAAATAGTTGTAATAATGCAATAGTATAACATAATATTATAAAAAAGTAATTATATATATATGTATATATATGCTTGATAACAAATCTGGTTCCATTGACTTGCATTGTGTTTGTCCTCCCCTGTGAAGTTGCCATTTTGGAGATACGTTGTCACGTCCTGCCCTGCTCCCCAGCTTGTCTGTCATTGTTTACGTCGTCCTGTCAGTCTCACCTGCTTGTGTTTACGTGTTAGCCATGTGCTCCAAGTGTCTCCGCCTTGGTTCGTATTTATAACCCCTCCTGTGTTCAGGTGTTTTATGTTTCTTGTCTTGATAAACACCCTCTGTTTGCTTTGTCCAACATTTTGTTGTGTTTCACCTGTGTAGTTCACCCGTGTATCTTGCCCGTGTATCTTGTTGTGATTTGCTGTGTGTTTCGCCGTTTGTTCTGCTTGTTGCCTAGCTTCCATCACCATGGACTTTATTAAAACTCTGAATCTTCATCTGCGTGTGTATCCACCTCCTCAGTCTCCTCCAGCATTACATATGTGTTCTTCTTTGGACAGCGATGGACAGGGTATCAAAGTCAAACAAGAAGTTGGTAGGTAAGAAGCTCAATACCAGCACTGGAGTGCAAATGCTGCACATTTAAGGTGGAAAAGGAAAATATGAACAAGAATCTGGTGAGTAACATGGTGACTACAGCTGTGAGACCAGCTGCTTCTACATAGATTTGAATGTAGATGTGCAGACAATTAAACAATAATGACAATGACATTCTATATCTGATAATAATAAACGTTTATTTATTTTTATTAGTCAAATATATTAAGGAACAGGAGAGATGATAAACAAATATATTTCATGTTGTAAACACAATCAGAATGCAGGAATATACAGCAACAACAACAACAATAATAATAATAATAATAATAATAATAATAAAAATAATAATAACAACATTTTTACTAGTGTAAACGACAGCTGCTGCGTTCAAATGAAGAAGAAAAATAAAATTGGCAATGATGGAGATGGAGATACTTATTTGGACAGGAACGATTATAAGAAACACCACATCAATAATACAAGTAAACAAGAAGACTAGCCTTTAAAACTGAGCTGTGTAGCCTGTTTTGAGTCTAATGTTAACATTAAAGCTAATGTTAAGTTAACTTATCAGACTGTAGATCAAAACACAACACAACAGGTTTAGTTGCACCTTTTTGTTCCTTCAACATCACTCATTTGACGTCACTCCCTCAGTGCCATCCAAAATTTTGTCTGTGTTCAGATTCAAACATGTTCTGCAGTGAAGCAGAGCTGTTATCATGCTAGCTAAGATAATGGTAACTAACTCAGCTCTTATTGGATGATGGTTTGAAAGTTGTGCACTGTGTTCCCTTATTATGTGAACTAAACTTTCCGATTTTTTTAGTTTTTAAAGTAAGTCTGCAGGCAACATGACTAAACGGGACTCCTATAGGTTCTATATGGACTGTATGGGTTTTACGTGGGCTTGTAGAGGCTGGGTTATAACTTTGGGCCCCAGTTGGGTTATAATTTTGGGCTCCTGTTGGGTAATAACAATGAGCCCCTGTTGGGTTATAACTTTGTAGGGCAGTTGGGGCCTGAAGGCTAGGGATCCCGTCTTGTGACTAGAAGGTCCCCAGGACCAGCAGGATACGACTGAAGTGCCCTTGAGAAAGACACTCCCCAGGCGCTGTGGATGGGGCTGCCCACTGCTCCGGGCATGTGTGCTCAATGCCCCCTAGTATGTATATGTGGGTGTTTCACTGCACGGATGGGTGACAGAATAAACTTAAACAGTTGGGTTTTAAGTTTGGGCCCCTGTTGAGTTATAACTTTGGGGCCCTGTTGGGCTACAAATGTGGGCCCCATTTGGGTTAAAGTTGTGGGGCTGAGTTAGGATACCACTGGGTGTCCTAGCTGGGTAAACATTATGTGCCCCAGTTAAGCTACAATTGTGGGCAACATTTAGGTCCCTGTTTTGGTGTCCGGTTAGGCTACATTTGTGGTCCCAGTAGTGTTACAGTTATTTCTGTTTTGACTGTAGGGCCAGTGGATGAGTGTTTACATGGGCCCCACTTGCAGCACACATTGGCCCCATTAATGGCCCATATGTACAAACACATAAGAAGCCAATGGACAAATCTTTGTGGGCCCCAACTGAGTTTTCTAAAGGGGACCCAAGTGGCAGCCCAGCATGGACATGCGGGATCAGGACGAGAGGCACAAAAGTAATATAAATGCATTTACAGCTGTAAGTGAGATAGCTAGCATTTAAAGAGGACTTATATTTAGATTAATAAATGAGTCTAATATCGACGTATTTTCTGATTGTTCTGCTTCTATTTTGCATATCCATATTCATAATTTGGCTCTTGCTGGATACTTTACTCTGTAGTGAGTTGTACTTCATCTCTCCCAGTTTCATATCCGACCAGCCAGGCTTGATGGTGGATCGCTCTGCCTGCAGTTACTGTAGTCAGTAGGAAGATCAGACCAGCCAGACCAACTCCAGAAAACTTCAGCACCTTCTCTACCAGCTTCACTTCACCTAGAGAGAGAGAGAGATACAATACTGTGTCATCAGCAGTATCAACAGAAGCGTGGGAGATGCTCTTTTATTGAACACAGCAGAACCAGCCCAGTAGAACCTCTGCCACAACCGCTTCAGCATCATGCCCAGCCACAGTCACCACACTCAGCATGGTCTTCACAGGATGGGCAGCACCAGCAACTTCCATGTGGCCCATGTGGCTGCTGAAATGTTTACAGTAATGTCCTCTGTTGTTCAGTTGCAATAATACTGACCAGAGTCTGAGAGTCAAACTAATAACTACAGTAAAGGTTTGTTTCTTACCTGAGTTTTCCTCCTGCATGTTGGTCGGAGGGGAGGATCTTTGAGTTACTACACAATAAAAATAAAAAATAAATTTTGTCAAGCCAAACAGAAAAAAAAAAAAATATATATATATATACACACATAGTGTGAAAAGGTTTTAGACATTTGGGGGACATTGTAAGCTTTTATTTATCTCAGTAACACTTTTACACTTTGTAAAACTTTATTATTAAATATTAAACAGTACTAATACAGTAAGTAGTGCTTTTTCATACGTCAGTGTGTTTATTTAACCCTTTCCAAGCTTCTCCTAGAAAACCCAGTATTATTTACAGTTCTCATCTAATACCTGCTTTGACTGCTCAGTACTTCATTAAGCTAAATCAAAATTGCTGCTGAAGGAACTGAACACATTCATACAATGTCTGGGGCGTCCAGGAGAAATCTGGAACCTAACTTTGTTCTTCAAACTGGAGCTCAAGATCTGATCTACTTCTCTCACAATAACATATTCATGTTACTTTGTATTGTATGTATTACTGGTCAACATACACTTATTCATCAGAGGGGCCTCAGACTTTCACAGTAGTGTATATACATATATCAATGTTCATTCCATATAGATCAACATGCAAAGGCCATTAAATTTTGAATGAACTTTGTTATATAGAGAACAGGCTTTTATATATATATATGGAATGAAATATATATATAAATATAAATTTATTTTTTCAATATTTCCTGTACGGCTTGCCATATTATATACATATATGGTAATACAGGCCAGTATCTGGGGGTCAAACTATCAGCTACAATACAAGTTTGATTCTTACCTGGGTCTTCCTTCGTTATGTTTTTTGGAGGGGAGGGTCTTACTACACAATAAAAATAAATAAACAAATTAAAATTAATTTTAGGGTTTTTTTGAGAAATTCACTTTCAGATTCTGTCTCTGCTCTCTATTAGTTCTTCATGTACAATAAAAAACAAACACGTAAACTGTTTACCTAAAATTCAGTACGTTCAGAGAAAACTTTACTGTGGCAGCAAATCTCATTCAGTTCAGAAGTTTTCAGACTCACCTGGTCTCACACTGAGCTCCACTGTAGTCCCATTGCAGTAATATTTACCAGCGTCCGACTGAGAGACTATGCGAATATACAGCACTAGATTGGCTCCTGAGTTGTAACGTTTGTCTGGATCAGAGATGTTTTTGGTCATCTCTCCGTTATGAGTGGTCAGAATGTCCATTCTCTGTCCGTCAACGTCTCTGCTCCAGGTCACGGTGCCGTTAGTCAGTCTTCCACAGTGAAGGACGGCCAACCCTCCCTCATCCTGACTCACATGTGAAAGCCCTGTTAGGAAACATGGATTCAGAATGAATAGACCAATAGAAATG
This sequence comes from Megaleporinus macrocephalus, assembly GCA_021613375.1. Taxonomy (NCBI): domain Eukaryota; kingdom Metazoa; phylum Chordata; class Actinopteri; order Characiformes; family Anostomidae; genus Megaleporinus; species Megaleporinus macrocephalus. Next base: position 67,397,694 of record CM038702.1, on the reverse strand, counting down.
CTCCAAAATTGGTTGCAATTCTGCTTCTACTGAAGTAAAGAAGATATTCGGAGATGCTTGTTTTTCTTTGGACAGCAACGATATTTATTTATTAATTTTTTCCAGAAACGTATCCTTCTGCGTCTCAGGGAGGTGAATAATACTGATGAGCATCTGAGAGTCAAACTGTGAACTACTGTCACGCCCTGCCCTCTTTCTTTTCTGTCTACGTCTTTGTTTACATCCCTCGTCCTAGCAGTCGGGAGCCAAATGTGTGCTCACTGCCCCCTAGTGCGTATGTTCACTGGTGTGTGTATATGTGGGTGTTTACCTGCCCCCTAGTGCATATGTTCCCTGGTGTGTGTATATGTGGGTGTTTACCTGCCCCCTAGTGCGTATGTTCACTAGTGTGTGAATATGTGGGTGTGTCACTGCCCCCTAGTGCGTATGTTCACTGGTGTGTGTATATGTGGGTGTTTCACTGCCCCCTAGTGCGTATGTTCACTAGTGTGTGTATATGTGGGTGTTTCACTGCCCCCTAGTGCGTATGTTCACTGGTGTGTGTATATGTGGGTGTTTCACTGCCCCCTAGTGCGTATGTTCACTAGTGTGTGTATATGTGGGTGTTTCACTGCCCCCTAGTGCGCATGTTCACTGGTGTGTGTATATGTGGGTGTTTCACTGCCCCCTAGTGCGTATGTTCACTAGTGTGTGTATATCTGGGTGTTTCACTGCCCCCTAGTGCATATGTTCACTGGTGTGTGTATATGTGGGTGTTTACCTGCCCCCTAGTGCGTATGTTCACTGGTGTGTGTATATGTGGGTGTTTACCTGCCCCCTAGTGCGTATGTTCACTGGTGTGTGTATATGTGGGTGTTTACCTGCCCCCTAGTGCGTATGTTCACTAGTGTGTGCATATGTGGGTGTTTCACTGCCCCCTGGTACGTATGTTCACTAGTGTGTGTATATGTGGGTGTTTCACTGCCCCCTGGTGCGTATGTTCACTAGTGTGTGCATATGTGGGTGTTTCACTGCCCCCTGGTGCGTATGTTCACTAGTGTGTGTATATGTGGGTGTTTCACTGCCCCCTGGTGCGTATGTTCACTGGTGTGTATATATGTGGGTGTGTCACTGCCCCCTAGTGCGTATGTTCACTAGTGTGTGTATATGTGGGTGTTTACCTGCCCCCTAGTGCGTATGTTCACTAGTGTGTGTATATGTGGGTGTTTACCTGCCCCCTGGAGCGTATGTTCACTGGTGTGTGTATATGTGCGTGATTCACTGCCCCCTAGTGTGTATGTTCACTGGTGTGTGTATATGTGGGTGTTTCACTGCACGGAAGGGTTAAAGGTGGAGGTCGAATTCCACTGTGTACAGAACACAAGTGACTAATTCTACTTCCAGTCGTGTGCTAGTGTTTATGTTTTGGTTTTGTGCTCCTTGTCTCCTGGCTGTTGTCACGCCCTTAACCTGCTCTGGGTTTATGTCTCCTCACGTTTCCCAGGTGTTCCTTGTTTCTTTTGTCTTGTTATACCCTGTTTGCTCCCGGTCCTGGTTGAACATTTTCTTGTGCTTTGTGTTTAGTTAATCTGTGCTATCTGTCTAGTGTCCCGTGTCTCTTGTTCATTCTGTGGTTTAAGTGTCCAGTTGCTCTAGTTTTGTTATCTTGTTGATTTTATTTTGTTTATCTGACTTCAATAAAGATCATCTGCATGTGTATCCACCTCTGCAGTCTCTGTGTCCCTTACAATAACAATCAGTATTTCATGTTTACCTGAGTTTTTCACCTTTGTGGTGGTCTGAGCAGAGGGTCTTGGAGTTACCACACAACTGCCTGCAAAATAAATGAATAAATCAAATTAATTTTAAGAGTTTTTGAGAGAAATTCACATTTGAATGGGCAGAAGGGGGAAAACATCCAGGACAGTCCATCCGCCCATCATAGAAAGATTTCACCCATAAAGAGCAACAGAATGCAGTGAAATTTACTTTAATCAGAGAAAATAAAACCGAAAACTGAATTAAACAACAAGTTCTGTCATTACCAAAGGTTGAGGATAAACAGATATACCTGCTCTTTTATAAATTACACAGTTGTGTCACATTATTATTCCTAATCTGGACAGCAGCAGTGCATAAGTGTCAGCGTTCTGATCGGGGGGATGATTTGGTGGCACTCTCAACCAATTTGGGTCTGAATCAGGTCACGTACACCACACATGCTGATGGGACAATGAGACATGTCACACGACTAGAAATGTCCCACACTGGTTGGAAGAGCTGACCAAGACTTCCAAATACTACCCTGCACCCCTAATTCCCCAGACTTGAACCCAACTAAGCATCTGTGGGACCACCTGGAAGGTGATGTTGGCTCTATGGATGCTCCTCCATGCTCCCTCCAGCAGCTCTGGGATGCACTGCAGTCAGCATGATACCTCCAGATACCTGTGACCACCTACCAGGATCTTATTGAATCTCCCAGCCCGTCTAGCTGCTGTCTGTACAGCACTAAGTTCATTAATCCTCAAGTAAACTTATAGTTATATAGTATAGTTGAAGTATACTTCTCAAGTATACTTTATGAAGTAAATATACTAATATTGATGGGCTAGTAGTAAACTTATGTGTACTATTTAAATACTTTGCGGGTCTAAACTGGCCACTTTTCAGTTAATAAAAGTCAATTTGAAGTATACGCTAAAAGTAAACCAATAGGCGTATCACACAGACATACCCATTAACACACACACACACACACACTCACACCTAGAGACCAATTAAACCGACTGCATGTGTTTTGGCTGTGGGAGGAAATCCACACAGACACTGGGAGACCAAACAAGTGCCACACAGAGAGGACTCTGGCTGCCTGTTTTAGGAATTGAACCCAGACCCTGCTGACTGTGAGGTGACAGCTCTGCCAACTGTACCACCCCTAGTTTATGAGTTATTTACTTCTGTCCCACTTATTAGTTTCTGTAAACACAATTTTAAGGACACTCTCAGTAAAATACGAGTTTATTAGTGTTTAAACTGCAAGTGTACTTTAAGTGACCTACACTGCCTGGCCAAAAAAAAAAAAAGTCGCCAGCAAAACAAAAGGTCACACACTGTAATATTTCGTCGGGCCGCCTTTGGCTTTGATTACGGCATGCATTTAGCGTGGCATTGTTTCAATAAGCTTCTGCAACGTCACAAGATTTATTTCCGTCCAGTGTTGCATTAATTTTTCACCAAGATCTTGCATTGATGATGGCAGAGTCTGACTGCTGCACAAAGCCTTCTGGACTGGTGGCCAATCCATGTGTGACAATGATGTCTCATGCTGCCTGAACCACTCTCTCACAATTTGAGCTCGATGAATCCTGGCATGGTCATCTTGGAGTAGGCCTGTGCCATCAGGGAAGAAGAAGTCCATTGATGGAATAACCTGGTCATTCAGTATATTTTGACCTCATTCTTTGAGCACATACTGTTGCTGAACCTAGACCTGACCAATTGCAGCAAACCCAAGATTATAGCACTGCCTCCACAGGCTTGTACACTAGGCATGATGGGCGCATCCCCTCACCTGCCTCTCTTCTTACCCTGATGCACCCATCACTCTGGAACAGGGAAAATCTGGACTCAGACCACATGACCTTCTTCCATTGTTCCAGAGTCCAATCCTTAAGCTCCCTAGCAAATTGAAGCCTTTTTTCTGGTTAGCCTCACTGATTAGTGGTTTTCATAAGGCTACACAGCCGTTCAGTCCCAATCCCTTGAGTTCCCTTCACACTGTGCATGTGCAAATGCTCTTACTGTCACTATTAAACATAGCCCTGAGTTCCTCTGTTGTTTTTCTTCGACTGGATTTCACCAAACGTTTAAGTGATCGTCGATCACGTTCAATCAGGATTTTTTTGCAGCCACATTTCCTCCTCGAAGACGATGGGTCCTCATTATCCTTCCAGTGTTTAATGATGCGTTGGACAGTTTTTAGTCGTTTCTGCAATCTCCTTAGATGTTTTCTCTGCTTGATGCACGCCAATGATTCGATCTTTCTCAAACAGACTCTTGTCCACGACCATGGGATGTGTCTTTTAAACTGGTTGTTTAAGACAGGAAAAGCAACTCATTGCACCAGTTGGGGTTACATAACTTGGTGCCAGCTGAAAGATAATCGCCCATGCAGTAATTATCCAATAGGAGGCTCATACCTGTTTGGTAAGTTACATCCAGGTGGCGACTTTTTTTGGGCCAGGCAGTGTAAAATTTTATGCTGTAAAGTACGACTAGGTGTCATTATTTTATATGCTTACAATATAGACTTTTAACTCATCAGTGGACTATACAAATGCAAATTGTAGCATATCAGGACCGGACAGACGCATGCAGATATTTAAGGTAGATTTATTAAACTTAGGTGTGCACCAGACCAAACACCAACACAGACAGAGAGCTATACGCTATACGCTATAAGGGCTTAGACAAGAGTGCGAGGTCAAACAGGTAAGGGTCGATAACCAGAGACCAGAAAGGACTAGTCAAAACGGGTAAACGATAAGGCAGGCAAACAGGTATATTACCGGGCAGACTCAGCAAACTGGATTAGAAGGGCAAAGCAAAAAAGTGGATCCAAAGATCGAGAAAAGGTCATACACAAGAAGGCAAAAACAATATCAACGCTCGGTAATGATCAGGGTAACTGGCTCAATACTTCACAACGTGTTAGTCCAAACAAGGAGCTTTTATAGTCTGAGATAATCAGAACTCAGGTGAGCCCGATCTGACTGAGACGGTCAGCTGACTGAGAGTCTGAAGTCATGTGACCCGCTGGTGTATGCTGGGAGTTGGAGTCCCGGGGAGTCAATAGAGACTCCGAGGCAGCAGCGTTGGTAGGAGGCATGACACAAATTATAATATTTTCTTTATGAAAATATGTACTGGATGCCTTTTTGTACAAAGAGAGAATACTTACTTATACTTTTCTACAGTTTATCTCAATTAAAAGATTAAGTACAAGTAAATGCCAAACATACTTAGCTACTATATTGTTCTGTATACTTGTCAGTACAAGCTAATGTAATGTTTATCACTTGTAATATATAATATTACTTCTGTAATATTGTGTTTAGTATTTCACTGATAAGCACATGAGAAGTAAACTGAAAGCATTAATTTATTTTTAGTTTAAAAGAAGTAACTAATAATACACTGGAATAAATTTCTTTGTAAGTGTGTCCCATCTCTCATCTCTGCCCTTCTGTCATGCAACTCAACTGTTCCTAGTCCGTGGTTCTTTCCCTTCCCAGTTCCTCGTCAGGCCTTGTGTATTTATACCCCTCCATATGTATGTAGGTCTACTTGTGGTTTTTGGTTTTCTTGTTAAGTTCCAGGTTTGTTCTCGTTTCCTAGTCCTAGATGGTCCTGTACTCTTCATCGCATTCAATGCTAATAAACTGCCACTTGTAAACCGACTCACATTCATTTCATAACAAAATATGTTTAATGTAAACAATCCACATTTATGACATTAGTGGCATTAAAACACAATACAGGAGCTAAACTGAATTAATTTGTAGATTCCTAGTCAAAAGTTTGGACACATCTACCCAGGTTTAATAGTCAGAATAATAGTGAACACCTATTTAATAGTAATAATATTAGTGGTTAATTGTGAAGAGATCAGAACTATAGAATAAGAGGTATGGAATTATTCCTGGTGCAGAATAAAACATTTGGTTGTGTTTAAAGAATGTTTAGAGGGTCTTTTAGAAATGAGCTCATTTGCTCTGATGCAGGTTTACATACTTTGAACATTCTGACCAACAGCTTCATGAGGAGCCACATGAGCTGCTTCTCTAACAGGACTGATATACAATATACATTCTCAATTTTAGATTTAAATACAGTCAAATGTTTGTTTTAGATGTTTTGTATTTGTGTACATGGGCTCCAACTTCACTATTTACACTCGTCTCTCAACACATTCAGATCTAAAACGTCTTTATAGTTATTAACATATATATATATATATATACAGTTAGGTGTACCCAAACTTTTGTAAGTCTACTTACCGGAGCAGGTGATGTACAGATGTCCATACAGCAGGAGATTCAGTAGAAGGTTCAGTCCCATCCTCGACTGCAGGGTATTAGTTTATGAGAGTCTTTTGTAGTTGGAGATGTTTATAAGATCAGTGAGAGGAACTACCTCATATGTTATCTTCTTCTCAGAATATCCCCTTTAAACGAGCTGTTAGTGCCCTACTGAGAAAAAAGGAACCAGCACAGAAGCCAACCTATATACGTGTAGAGTGCTGCCCGGGCGTGTGTAAACCCTTTAATATTTTGTGAATTTCTCCAGAAATGTGCCCTTAAATCAGATCAGATTCAAGAACAACCTTCTCCTCCAGACGACCTTCTACTCAAGAACAACCTTCTCCTCCAGACGACCTTCTACTCAAGAACTACTTTCTCCTCCAGACGTCCTTTTACTCAAGAACTATCTTCTCTTCCAGACGTCCTTCTATTCAAGAACTACCTTCTCCTCCAGACGTCCTTCTACTCAAGAACTATCTTCTCTTCCAGGCATCCTTCTATTCAAGAACTACCTTCTACTCCAGACGTCCTTCTTCTCAAGAACTACCTTCTCCTCAAGACACCCTTCTATTCAAGAACTATCTTCTCGTCCAGGCATCCTTCTACTCAAGAACTACCTTCTCCTCCAGACGTCCTTCTTCTCAAGAACTATCTTCTCTTCCAGACGTCCTTCTATTCAAGAACTACCTTCTCCTCCAGACGTCCTTCTACTCAAGAACTATCTTCTCTTCCAGACGTCCTTCTATTCAAGAACTACCTTCTCCTCCAGACATCCTTCTATTCAAGAACCACCTTCCACTCCAGACGTCCTTCTATTCAAGAACCACCTTTCACTCCAGACGTCCTTCTGCTCAAGGACCACGTTTTCCTCCTGATTACCTCCTTCTCTTCTCTTTTTAATCATTTGTGGGCAGTCATTGCATGAAGACTAGGAATCCAGTCTTGTGACCGGAAGGTTGCCGGTTCGATCCCTGGGACCAGCAGGACAAAACTGAAGTGCCCTTGAGTAAGGCACCGAACTCAGCATGATGCACGCAGAGCTTAGGGTTGAGTGGGATTTATTAACAAGACTGAGGATCAAGCACAACAGCAAAACACAAACAAACAATACAAAAGGGACAGTGCGAGATCGAAGTCAGAGATACAGGCAAGAGTCGAAACCAGGAGAGCAGCAGACCTGTCAACCTGGACATGAGGGAGAGACAGGATAGTCGAGGAAACAAAACCAAATTCAAAACAGAGCCAAGCAACCAAAACCAGAGAGAGACAAAAGGGAGAATTGATAAATAAACAGAGTCAAAGCCAGAGATCAAGACAAGAGAAAGAGAAAGACTGCTCAGGATTGTAAACTACATTTGGCAAAACTTGTGAGTGAGTGAATGTGTGGGCGTGGTTTTAATGGTGTGTGAGTGATGATATGCAGGTGTGTGTGTAATCAGTATTCAGGTGACGTGGATCGTGAACATGGTGTGTGATTGGGTACTGGTGAACATGTGGTAGTGACGTCCTCCGGAAGGGCACACTGGGAAATGGAGTCTGAAAGTTTGTTGGCGTTAGAGGAGACCGTAGGTGTGACACCTGGGCGCCGTGGATAGGGTGCCCACCACTCCGGGCATGTGTGCTCACTGCCCCCTAGTGTGTATGTTTACTAGAGGGGGGTGTATATGTGGGTGTTTCACTGCACGGAAGGGGTAAATGCGGAGATTAATCATTTGGCCTCACTATTTTCTCAGACATATAATCATTTGGCCTCACTCTTTTCTCAGACTTATAATCATTTGGTCTCACTCTTTTCTCAGACTTATAATCATTTGGCCTCACTATTTTCTCAGACCTATAATCATTTGGCCTCACTCTTTTCTCAGACTTATAATCATTTGGTCTCACTCTTTTCTCAGACTTATAATCATTTGGCCTCACTATTTTCTCAGACTTATAATCATTTGGTCTCACTGTTCTCAGATTCAGCATTAATTGATCTCAGTCTTTTCTTAGTTTTGACATCATTCAGTGTCAATTGTGTTTCAGACTCAGCATCATGTGGATTTATGGAGTTTTATACTGTAAGTTATGTATTATTTAATGTTAGATTTGAGAAAATGTGTTATCAAATATAAGAGACTCCAGAAAAGAGAAACTGCGGGGAAACAACTGCAGTAAGTTGGTATGTGTCACTGTTCCTTCAAATCAGTGAATGCAAGAAAAAGAAGGACAAACTACAGCGTCTACCATTATCTGTAATGCTTTGCTGACTGATAGACTAATGGTCCACCCAGTTAGCTCTCGAGTAAGTTCCGCTAATTCTCACTAAATAAAGAATGTCTGCGTCTCTGCAGACCACACAGTCGTCACTGCAGACAGAAGGAAAACCACAATACGTTTGGGTGTTTATAGAGTAATAGATTAACATCATATAATACCATCCAATGAAATGGCTTCATTTGTGATATTACATCCCAACAGAAAATTACACAGAAGCATTAACTTCATTTTATAAGAAGGTTTTCAGTGTTTATTGTCTCCACTTTACCTTCAATAAAGCTTCATTCTGTTCAGAAGACTCACTTTCAGTTCCTCAAAGAAATCTGGCATATTTATTTTTACTAAAGAAGTCCATTGTAATGATGCATATATCATGATTTAATAGACTACCAAGTGTACTAAAGATGTAGCTTTATATATATATATATATATATATATATATATATATATATATATATATATATATATATATATATATATATATATATATATTCACTGTCATTGTCCAAAGAAGAACATGTTTCTCCAAAATGGCAGGAAAGTAAAAAAAACACACATATATATATATATATATATTATTGCTGTTAAAAAAAACATGTCTCCATTTTTGTCAATGTTTATTTTTCTACATTCTTATATACTACTGTTAATAATAAACTACTGTTAATAATAAACTACAGTTAATAATGAAGTACTTTTAATAATGAACTGCTGTTAAAAAGAAACTACTGTTAATAATAAACTACTGTTAATAATGAACCACTGTTAATAATAAACTACAGTTAAAAATGAACTACAGGTAATAATGAACTACAGTTAATTTAACACTGTTTGCTGTGATGGTCAGATATTAAAGAAATGGTTTATTAAACATTGTTGTATGTTATTATATATTCTGTAGTTGATGTAGTGGATGTTGTTAAAAACAATACTTCTTTATTTAGAAAATCCTTTCAGTACTTTTCACTGTAATTAGTTGTGTAAGCGTTGCATATACAGGCTTGAAGGAGGGTCTTCTTCTCTACTCTGAGGGGCTGAGCTGGGCCGCCTGCTTCCCTGCTGTCCAGCCTGCCTGCCAGACTTGCTGGATGATCACTCTTCCTGCAGCTACTGTAGCCAGAAGAAACATCAGAGCAGCCAAACCAACTCCAACAAACATCAGCACCGACTCCACCACACTTACTCCACCTAGAGAGAGAGAGAGAGACAGAGAGAGAGATATAGAGAGATACAGAGAGAGAGAGAGCGAGAGAGATACAGAGCGAGAGAGAGAGAGATACAGAGAGAGAGGTAAAGAAATGATAGTTATATTAATAATAAGTAACAATAAAAAAACAGACGTGATGAAAGTTTTAGTGATAACTGGTCAAATTAAAGAACTCAAGAAACTAAAATGCTTCTCCATACAACATAACCTTTTCTATCATCACATATCTACAAATGTAAACGTACCTGTGGCTGTTGGGGTGGGTTCAGGGTGCAGAAGGCTGGATGAAGTAGTTAGTGGATCATATGGACTTTGAGTGATGGGATATTCTGAAAGTGTGATACACAGAACTGTTATTATGAGAAGTACAGTTTATATAATATTACTGTTATAATCATCCACTCGATCACAAACATCAGAAAAGTGTCCGAATATTTTTGTCACACTGTGCAACTGAAAGGGGTCTTTACTACTTTCTGATAACTCATAACTTTTAAACTTCCTAACTCAAAAAGTGAACATTCCCAGAAACATGTCTATACGGGCCCATCATGGGTTAAAAACAGGCTGCCAATTGAGCCCCCTTTAGGCAACCCAGTTGGGGCCCACAAAGATTTGTCCGTGTATGTGTTTTTGCCCATGTGGGCCACTTATGGGGCCAATCTGGGCTGCAACTGGGGAACAATCAAGCACTGGCCACAGTCAGAACAGAAATAACTGTAACCCTGCTGGGACTACAAACGTAGCCTAACTGGATCCCATAACTGTAAGCCAACTGGGGCCCACAAAGGTTTGTCCATTGGCTCCATAGGGGCCAAAGTAGGCTGCAAGTTGGGGCTATGTGAACCATCATCTACTGGCCCCACAGTCAGAAGAGAAATAATATTAACGCAGCTGGACCCCCAGGGGTAGCCTAACTAGGGCCCACAACTGTGACCCACATGGTGCCCATAAAATAACCCATCCAGGACCCATGACTGTAGACAAACTGGGGCCGAAATTTATAACCCAACTGGGGTTCATGGTTATAACCCAACGGGGTCCCAAAGTTATAACTCAACTGGGGCCCATGTAGCACCAATAAAAAAATACTACAAGCCCACGTAAAAACCCATACAGTCCACATAAAAATAATAAGGGGCCCACATGGATATGTAGGCGGAGTTAGTACTTCAAAAATTCAGTAATGGCTATTATAACTGAAATGCTGGATATTGTGGGGTTAAAAAATCAATAAAGAAAACTTGTTTTTACAGATTCATCACTATTTACTATCAACAATATTCAAATGATAAACTCATATATAGTAATAGTAATTTAAAATGTATATGTTTGTATTGTAAATATGGTGACGCCTGGTTACCATCATCACCAAAGAACATCAGAGTCTGTAAGTTTCTCTGTTTGAGCTAAACTCAAAGAAACCAGACGTGATGAAAGTTTTTGTGAAAACCGGTCAAATTAAAGAACTTAAGCCACATAAAATGCTTCTCCATACAATCCGTCCAAACATGTAACCTTTTCTATCATCACATATGTAAACGTACCTGTGGCTGTTGGGGTGGGTTCAGGGTGCAGGAGGCTGGATGAAGTAGTTAGTGGATCATATGGACTTTGAGTGATGGGATATTCTGAAAGTGTGATACACAGAACTGTTATTATGAGAAGTACAGTTTACATGATATTACTGTTATAATCATGTGACCAAATAATAACTTTTATACAAATACAGAATAAATAGTCACTGCTTATTTGCTGTAGTGTTTTATTTGTTCCACTCGATCACAAACATCAGAAAAGTGTCTGAATATTTTTGTCACACTGCCCACCTGAAAGGGGTCTTTACCCACTACTTTCTGATAACTCATAACTTCCTAACTCAAAAAGTGAACATTCCCAGAAACATGTCTATACAAGCCCATCATGGGTTAAAAACGGGCTGCCAATTGAGCCCCCTTTAGGCAACCCAGTTGGGGCCCACAAAGATTTGTCCGTGTATGTGTTTTTGCCCATGTGGGCCACTTATGGGGCCAATCTGGGCTGCAACTGGGGAACAATCAAGCACTGGCCACAGTCAGAACAGAAATAACTGTAACCCTGCTGGGACTACAAATGTAGCCTAACTGGATCCCATAACTGTAAGCCAGCTGGGGCCCACAAAGGTTTGTCCATTGGCTCCATAGGGGCCAAAGTAGGCTGCAAGTTGGGGCTATGTGAACCATCATCTACTGGCCCCACAGTCAGAAGAGAAATAATATTAACGCAGCTGGACCCCCAGGGGTAGCCTAACTAGGGCCCACAACTGTGACCCACATGGTGCCCATAAAATAACCCATCCAGGACCCATGACTGTAGACAAACTGGGGCCGAAATTTATAACCCAACTGGGGTTCATGGTTATAACCCAACGGGGTCCCAAAGTTATAACTCAACTGGGGCCCATGTAGCACCAATAAAAAAATACTACAAGCCCACGTAAAAACCCATACAGTCCACATAAAAATAATAAGGGGCCCACATGGATATGTAGGCGGAGTTAGTACTTCAAAAATTCAGTAATGGCTATTATAACTGAAATGCTGGATATTGTGGGGTTAAAAAATCAATAAAGAAAACTTGTTTTTACAGATTCATCACTATTTACTATCAACAATATTCAAATGATAAACTCATATATAGTAATAGTAATTTAAAATGTATATGTTTGTATTGTAAATATGGTGACGCCAGGTTACCATCATCACCAAAGAACATCAGAGTCTGTAAGTTTCGCTGTTTGAGCTAAACTTAAAGAAACCAGACGTGATGAAAGTTTTTGTGAAAACCGGTCAAATTAAAGAACTTAAGCCACATAAAATGCTTCTCCATACAATCCGTCCAAACATGTAACCTTTTCTATCATCACATATGTAAACGTACCTGTGGCTGTTGGGGTGGGTTCAGGGTGCAGGAGGCTGGATGAAGTAGTTAGTGGATCATATGGACTTTGAGTGATGGGATATTCTGAAAGTGTGATACACAGACTGTTATTATGAGAAGTACAGTTTATATGATATTACTGTTATAATCATGTGACCAAATAATAACTTTTATACAAATACAGAATAAATAGTCACTGCTTATTTGCTGTAGTGTTTTATTTGTTCCACTCGATCACAAACATCAGAAAAGTGTCTGAATATTTTTGTCACACTGCCCACCTGAAAGGGGTCTTTACCCACTACATTCTGATAACTCATAACTTTTAAACTTCCTAACTCAAAAAGTGAACATTCCCAGAAACATGTCTATACAAGCCCATCATGCGTCAAACCAGGCTGCCAATTGAGTCCCTTTTAGGCCATTAGAACCATCATCCACTGGCCCCACAGAGCAGAACAGAACAGAAATAACTGTAACCCTGCTGGGACCACAAAAGTAGCATAACTGAAAACACAGTGAACGTTTAAATAATTTATTTATCTATATTTTTATAATTGTTTAGATGTTGATTGTCAAACTGTAAGTAGATAAAATAAAATTATGTGTATGTGTTAAGAATATTTTAGGCCCTCTGAGAGGGCGTAAAGGGCCATGACAGTTCCCCACTGTTTTAATGTGAGTCCACCTTCGCAAACAACGTCGATCTGATGGAACATTTTGGGGCATTCTGTACACATATTTGTTACTGTGAGAACTCATCACTCATCACTCACAATATGCAATCTATGAAAACTGCTTCTCCATAGTAGTCCATGAAGACCTGGTGACTGGTTTTACGACACAGAATGCACCAACCACCTCCAGAGAGGTCCTACACATCCTGCTGACACGCATCAGTGTAACAGAGACAGAACTGCATGATCTGGACCTTTTGTAGAATTGTTTCTTTATGTATGCTATCCATTATGTAAAGTTGTTAATTATGTATCCACTGTAATCTGTTTCCTTCTTCTCTCTCTTTAATTTTCAAAGATAATTTGATGATTTTGCAAGCTAAATTCTTTTGATTAAGAAAATTAGATAGATTAGATAGAAGATAAAATCTTTGACGAAGCGTACTTTTTCATATCCAAACATACCAGTGGTTGAATTGTTAGAATTTATCAGGGTGTTAAAAGTTTTGTAAGTGTATTTAGTGAACTTTGATCTTAAAACTTAAATCTTTAGGTTTACCAAAGCATTTACAGCAGCCCAGACTAACGCAGGACACTTGATTTTATTTGGAGATCTGTAACTGTGTACATTTCTTTGGAGTACCATAATACTTTTCTGTTTTCTTTTCTTTAATTCTGTTTAAATTGGCATTCTCCTTTGCTGTGTAAGCTGGATAGTTCAAAAGATGCCCTTTTGCATCAGCCAATAAGAATAGGATGAATGTCTGACCACGCCCCTCTTAGGAGTACTATAAACAGACAGACTTCTCTCTACTTCGCTCTCTTAAAAAAATCTCTGGCCTTGCGACCAGACACTCAGACTCCAGCTTTGAAGCTCCCCTCTGTGGAGGGGGGGTGATCACGGCCTTGGGGTCCTCAGACTCTCTCTCTCACTCGACAGAGCCTGACAAGCAGCCTAAAATCAGCGTGGACAAGCTCCGCCGACCTGCAAAACCACAAGAACCCATGACGTGGCCAGCTAGAAGCCATGCTGCCACAAGAGAGCCGACAGTTCAACCCACATCAGCTCCACAAGACTGGAGTTTTAAGGAGAATGAAGATCAGCCGAGACTGCCTGCAAAGCTCCGTCAAGTTTCGTTTGGTGAACTGTTCACCATGTGCATTTGAATCGTGCTTCATTCATTTAACCAAAGCACGTGAACCCTGTGATCCGTGCGAAGCAGCCACGGGCAAGAAACACTAGAAAATCACAGCCTGGTCTGAACATGAGACACTCTCAGAGAGTAAAGAGATAAAGTTTGATCTGTTTCTTCTAGACTGGTAAGAAGTGAAGAGGGAGGAGGAGGGAGTGTGCTGTGTGGTGTTAGAGTTCCAGTAGCTCCATTAAAAGATGCCACAGCGCCATTCTGGCACCTGTGCAATGTTGCGATGCTAAAAAACTCTACTTCAAAGTTTTGTCTATTTCAGTTTTTCAAGACTCAGAAGAACTTTCATCGTTCTGACATCTATTGTTCCCCTTTTATCCTCCCTCATTTCTCTACTACAGTATAAGAAAAATACTGGCTAACAAGCCGGACAACTGTTTGAACTCCTCTGGGTCCAAAATACTTATTGTTAGCATGTTAACTGTTAGCTTCCCAGTACTTTTTTTTATTTTTGATCCCTGAAGTTAGTCAGTATTTCAGTTTGTGTTACCCTTCTGATGCTCCTAAGTAGAGGAGAACAAAGCCAGTGAGGGAGAAGCAGAGATTAGAAACACACTCCTATTTTCTCAATCTTACCTTTCAGGCCTTCCATACAAGATTCATGTGATTTACTATGAGAATGTTTTTGAATATCCTGATTAAACTCTTACCTCTTAGTAGATGATTCACTGTGAGATTCACTACATGAACATGGTTACAGCAATAAATCCCAGAGTCAGAGAGAGCGACGTTCCTTATCAGCAGTGATAAATCATCTGTTACACTGAATCTGTTTTCTGGATCAGGCCTGTATTTCCGGATGATTTCTCCATTTTCAGCCCAGAGTATGGTTGATCTTCCTCTACCAGAGCCTTGTTCCCAAATTACTTTACCCTCATTTACACAGACCAGGATAGCGCCTCCTCCCTGTGTGGCAGTCTGACTGACTATTACTGTCAAAACAAACAAGAAAACAGATTTTCAACTGAAATATAGTATCAGTACATATATAACAATCTACTGAACTTTCTTATAAACAAGATCTTGTCAGTCTACTCAGTGTATCTTATATCATATCTCTCATTATGAGACAATATAATAAAACTGTTTACACATGATCTTGTTTCCTAGACATGCCAGTAGAGTAAAACACTTCTAGATTTAATCACTCAAACCAAGTAAAACATCCAGAATAAGTTCAATAACTCTGTAATTACAGCTACAGTCTCAGAACAGGACACATTAGATATAATGACTAGACTTGATTTGACCTCATATGAATAAATAAGAAGCCGTTTGCAGTAAAGATGTCCTGTTGCAACACAAAGTACTGTACAAAAGTCAGAGACCACCCTTCACTTGTTCAGTATCCAGTCAAAACAGCCATTTAGTACATGTTAATCATCATTCAGCAGGTGTTTCTCAGGAGATCACATATGAGATAATCCACTAATATACAGAAGAAGAACGTCAGGCTGTAATAACAGGAGTTTCCAAAATTGTTTAAAAGCTACAGACAGAATGTGACTCCTAGCAACCACCTGAAACACCTGCTAGACCCACCAACACTGCCCCCATCAGATAAACAGCACTTTGATCTTTGAGAGAGAGGAGAACATCCAAACAAGCTAAATAGCCAATGTCATCGCCGTCACGCCAAAACCTTGTCATTCAGGTTTTTTTTTTTACTTCTGTTAAAATGTTTTTTCTAGTAAGTTAATGATTTGGAGATACAAGGTTTTGTGCTGACAGTGAGTGTACGTGGCCTTTTCTGTATACATTCTGTCCACTTACCCGCCTGGAAAGACAGCAACCACTCAGAGAGCAGGAGAGAGAGAACAACAACACAGTTCACCATGAACTCCATCTTCAGTGTGACGCTCAGGAGAAACGGCTGGAGGATCTACAGTGACGTGAAAACGAACAGCAGTGTTCACAGAACTTTGTAAATCAACACACACCACTGTGAGTAACTGAGAAAGAGGAAGCTGTATATGTGCTGTGGTCAGAACATGCAAGTCCTTATACCACGGCTCTGTGGCCGAGGACCGCATACATACATCCTTATCTCTGCCTACACACACACAAACATATATATTTTTTGTTGACATTGGACAGCAACTATACATGGCCATTTTTGGAGATTTTAATTTTTCATATTGTGTGAAAATATAATAAGTTAAGACTGTTCCAATCACTTCCATGGCAACAGCTGTATAAAACCAAGCACCTAGTCATGCAGACTGCTTCTACACACATTAGTAACGAATGGGTCACTCTCAGGAGCTCAGTGAACTCCAGCGTGGTATCATGATAGGACGTCACCTGTGAAACAAGTCCAGTGGTGAAGTTTCCTCACTACTAAATATTCCACAGTGGACTGTCAGTGGTGTTAGAACAAAGTGGAAGTGATTGAGAACGACAGCAACTCAGACACCAAGTGGTAGAACACGTACAATGACAAAGCGGGTCAGCGGATGCTGAGGAGCATAGTGCACAGAGGTCACCAACTTTCTACAGAGTCAATCACTACAGACCTCCAACCTTCATGTGGTCTTCAGATCAGCTCAAGAACAGAGCATAGAGAGCTTCATGGAATGGGTCTCCATGGCCGAGCAGCTGCATCTAATGCTTACATCACCAAGAACAATGCAGAGCTTCTGATGCAGTGGAGTAAAGCACGCCACCACTGGACTCTAGAGCAGCGGAGACATGTTCTCTGGAGTGACCAATCACGCTTCTCCGTCTGGCAATCCGATAGACGCGTCTACATTTGGCGGTTGCCAGGAGACCGGTACTTGTCTGACTGCATTGTGCCGAGTGTAAAGTTTGGTGGAGGGGGGATTATGGTGTGGGGTAGTTTTTCAGGAGGTGGGCTCAGATACTTAGTTCAAGTGAAAGGAACTCTTAATGCTTCAGCAGACCAAGAGACCCTGGACAATTTCATAAGCCCAGATTTATGGTAACAGTTTGGGGATGGCTCCTTCCTGTTCCAGCTTGACAGCCCACCAGTGCACAGAGCAGCTCCATAAAGATATGGAGGAGCGAGTTTGGTGTGGAAGAATCTGACCTCAACCTGATAGAACACCTTTGGGATGAACTAGAGCGAAGACTGCGAGCCAGACCTTCTCGTCCAACATCAGTGTCTGACCTCACCAATGGTCTTCTGGAAGAACCGTCAAACATTCCCATAAACACCCTCCTAAACCATGTGGAAAGACTTCCCAGAAGAGTTGAAAAAGTCAGTTATATAAAACGCCCACCTGAACGCTGTGTCAGCTTAGAAATCACAATCTACTTCAACATGTGCTCAAGTGAACCTCGTATTCCACGCCGCCCACTTTTACCCATAAAAGGCTTCCCCGTTCATTCTGAGCGGGGTAACGAAGGAACGCAAAAAGAGAACTTTTGGAGAATGAAAAGTAAAAAGCTCCCAGTCGCCAGGAATCAACAGGGTTGTTAATGGACAGGTAAGTGGACAGGTATTGCCTGATTCTGTACCGTTGGTCTCTCTAAATCTGTGCCCAACACAGCACACAGTTACATGAGAATGAGGAAGTAATTAATCTTCCTTTCTTAATCTTGATTTATGTGGTATGATCTGGTCTACGTGAGGATGGTTTGTGAATTTCCTTGCAGTTCTGTACTTTACCACATGATGCCGCTAATTTCCGCCTTCTCTCTCTCTCTGCACTCTTCTGAAGGAGTACTGATGCCTCAAGCCTTACGTAAATGTACACTGAAAGTATTTCTTTATAAATCACAGTCTTTGCTTGAGGCATTGCACACGTACATTTCAGGCCTGTTTTCATGCACCCTTTATAAACGAGACCCCAGGTCCCACCCTGCTCCTCGCTCTGCTCCTGGTCCTCGCCCTGCTCCTCTTTTTGTTCCTTGCCATGCTCCTGGTCTCACTAGTGTATGAGTGCATGTGTGTGTGTTTTACTGCCCCTAGTGTGTGTGTGTGTTCACTATTGTGTTTCACTGCCTCCCTACAGTGAGTTCACTAGTGTGTGTATATGTGGGTGTTTGATTGCCCTCTAGCGTGTGTGTTCACTAGTGTGTGTGTTCACTAGTGTGTGTGTGTGTGTGTGTGTGGTTGGGTGTGTTTCACTGAACAGATGGGGTAAATATGGTCCTATGCGTATGTGTGGAAGTACAGATGGTCAATTTCAATATAATAATTAGCATTATATGAAACTTTAATGTTACTCAGATATTTAATAAAAAAATACTACATATCTTAATAATATTTGTTTAATAAAAAATCTTAATGTTGTCCAGTTGTCTTGTCCACTTGCTGATGTTTGAAAAGAGAGACCATATCCAGCTATTCATTCAAACAGAAAAATGTTTTAGTTCAGAAAAACTTCTCTACTGACCTCTTTACCTTTAACAGACCCCTCTAGAAACTGAACAAGCTCTGCCTGATTGGACGCGTCTCCACTATGAACAGTCCTGTCTGCAACAGTTGTGTTTAACTTCAGAGACTGATTAATGAGGCAAGATCTGCAAACAGACGTCTTTCTCTTAGAAATATTCAGACACTGTTCAGAACTGAAATAAGACACTTACAGGTGAAACTAAAAAATTAAAAGCTCTTCTGACAATGCATGTGCAGGAAATGTCACCCCAGGTTAAAAACCACAGCGCCTGTTTGTTTGCCTCTGCTCACTGCTGCTAGAAGCTGAAGTCCTAGCCCACACCGTGCTAACCACAAGTAAGCGGTGGTCCGACAGCTACAATGAGCCACTAAGAACTGGCAACAGTCTGAGCTGTTATGTGTTATCATTTTCCTTATTTCATCATTATAAACTTAATACTCAATCTTATTAAACTACACATCATAAATTACTCTTCAGAACATCAGTTATGTATATGAATTTGTACAGCGATTAAAACATATCTTATATAATTAGATTTCAAGCATATGGACTCAGATTTTGTTGGAGTGTTTAAACACCTCAGTGTCACTGCTGGACTGAGAATCGTCCACCATCCAAAACTATCCAGACAACAGTGTCCTGTGAACGGCATCCTGTGTCCACTAGGCATATAGAGTGGACGGTGAGTGGACACAGTGTCTGATTCACTCACGTTAGCACAAAATAACCATTAAAGAACAGAGTAATAAAGTATACAGAGAATCAGATGAACTACAGTCTGTAAGTGGAGCTCCTGTATGGTCAGTGGAGCTGATACAGTGGACAGTGAGTGTATATACGAGGAGGTGGTTTTAATGTTATGTCTGATTAGTTGGTCATCGCTGTTCAAAGAAAAACAAGCTTGTCCTGTTATCTAGGCTAACTTTAGCTTAGCTAAAAAGTTACCGTCCTACAAAAGCAAAAAAAAAAAAAAAAAACACAGCTAAAGCACTCAGACCTGCGACAGGGCTATAAGTTAATTCTGCATTCACAACATGCAAGTGCAGCGGACTCAGTTTCACATGCTGTACGATATAAAGGCAACCCAGCCACAGTCCCTCTGCGTTGTGTTGAATAATACTCATGACCACTGATGCTGGTACCAAATCAGAATGCCGTGAGAAATAGCATCCAGCCTCGTGTCGGCCTGCATTCGCCTCGCTCTCCTCAGCCAACTCACAGAGTAAACAACATAAGAGATGCTAACAGTCAAACTGCAGTTTTTCACATGTATGAGCAGATAATGAAATAAAATAAAATGACAGACATTGCCAGTAGGAAAACGAACAATAATTTCATTCACAACATATATATATATATATATATATATATATATAAGCTCTTGATATATAAAATATTTTAAAAAGATATGAAAATTATGGTATATATATTTTTTAATTACATATGAGATATGAGCTTAACCTTATAGTCAATATATTTGTAATTAATTCCCTCCTTAGTACCAACTTTTTAATAAGATTTTTTAGATGAAACACCCTTTAATACATGAAAACAAACAAAAAGTAAAGACCTTTCAACAAGTGGAGCAATTATAAAGCATACCTGGATGTATAAAACAGAAAGCCTTGACAAATAGTATTCAGCCTCGCGTCTACCTGTATTAACCTCGCTCTCCTGCAGCGCTCTCAGCCAACTCAGAGTAAACAACATGAGAGATACTAACAGTCAAACTGCAGTTTTACACACACACAGTAAAAAAAGAATAATTTTATTCACAATATATATATATATATATATATATATATATATATATATCTATTTAAAAAGACATGAAAATTGTTATTTATATACATGTATTAATACCATGAGCTGAACCTTATAGTAAATATTTTTAATGAATTCCCTCTTTAGTACCAACTTATTTTATAGTGTTTTTATATGAGACTCAATACATGAGAACAAAATATATAAAGCAAACGTGGATGTATAAAACAGAAAGCTGTGAGAAATAGTATCCAGCCTCTTGTCTTTCACAGAAAAGGCGGGGAAGGAATTAGCACAGCACATAGCACCGGCAGCTATAGCTTTGCTAACAATTCTCACATTTATACAGGAAATTTAAGCTAAAATACATAACATCCGTCTTTTAAACACCCAGATTATGATACTAGAAGGCATTTCGTTCCATATTTTACTATTTTAACACCCTTTAACGCTGTATAACATGGTTTTTAATCGTTTTTAACTCAAGCCAAAGTTTTACCAACCGCTCTCCAACAGCGCTCTCAGCCGACTGAGGAGAGACTAGCTGACGCAACAGGTGACGCGATAGCCCCGCCCCCAAAGGAGAAACGGAGGGAAATAAAATACCACAAAATAATAATTATTAAAATAGAAAATAAAATAAATATTTAACACATTTCCTTTTTAATTCGAAAAAATTACCTAAAAAATTACCTAAACTAAATAACATCCGTTACGCGGGTAAACAATAGAACTGGATGCCTATTGTATCGACTCATTTGGCCAGCCAGCACATATTTGCATTTTAAATGAGGGCTTTCTATCCAAAGTCTCTCTAACACACTACTTTAGAACCGCCAACTTTGAGGAATTTGTCTGAGGGAGATTAGAGTGACAGAGTTGAGCCACTTCTATCAACCTATTCAGTTTAAATGACTCCAATTGTTGAACTTGGTGGTCTGTAACGTAACGTCTCCTCTTCATCACCCCATCTGCAGCATTACAGTACCAGTCAGCCGAGCCACTGCCAACAACAAAGCGAGCCTCGTCACTCACACATGCAGCATTTGGAACAAGGGCAGCCTTCATTTCAGTGATTTACAGTGGGCGGAGCTTCTCTTAACCAATCAGCTATAAAAACCACCTGCTATCATCGAATCAACAACCTGCTCCATGATGAGCTTAATGTACTTGGAATTGCGGGAGGGAATACAAGTTGAGCTCCAGCTCGGACTGAATGAAGGAGTCTCTTGGCTAATGCGGGACAGTTGGCAGCTCTGGGGCTGATTAACTCTGTTTCTGAGTCCATTTGGAAAGGACCACCATGTTTTAACTCAGGTGGGCTGGACGAAACTTCTTCTCTACTCTGACCTGAGCTGGACTGCGTCTCTCCCGGCTTTCCAGCCTTCCAGCCAGGCTTGATGGAGCATCGCTCTGCCTGCAGCCACTGTAGCCATGAGGAAGACCAGAGCAGCCAGACCAACTCCACCAAACATCAACACTTTCTCTACCACACTCACTCCACCTAGAGAGAGAGAGAGAGAGAGAGAGAGAGAGAGAGAGAGATGATATCATGGACAGCATTATTTAAACACAATAGCAGACTGAGAATGCAGGGTGTCATCAGACTGTCAGCAAGAACAGTTCATCCACAACTATGTAGAGAGGTTGCTGTACATAAACTTCTTGTTCAAAGACCAGAGGCCATTTAAAAAGGTCAATGGCATAAAAACTGGTATTGATGTAAAAAGTAATAATGGTGATAAATCAAGAGAACGATATCTGCCTGCTCTACAACAAAAGCGTTCAGTGACTCAGTTATGTCACTGTGGTTTACAAGAACAGATCCTACTTATTAAAGAGTGGTGTCCCTTCAAAACACCTCATACTAAAATATATACATAGATGCATACATACACTACAAATATAAGATACCTAATACATACCACTATGCAAAAGTCAGGTCAAATTCATGTATGAACGGCAAATAGTTTGTGGACATTATTATATTTAAAAAGCTACTTAATTCCAGACAGGAAACTTTTATTACCTCAGTAAAACACTTTATTATTTAAATATTAAACAATATTAATACAGTAAGTAGTACTTTTACATACATCTCTGTGTTTATTTCCAAGTTTCTTCTTATCTAATTGCTGCAGTATTTGGCTGTGAATACACTGCCTGATGTGTGAGATACTGTTTAGTTTTAAAGGAAAGTTTTGTCTCAGACACACACACTTTTGGATGCCATACAGACTCGACACAGACACTGGGATACCATACAGACTCGACACAGACACTGGGATACCATACAGACTCAACACAGACACTCAGAGACCATGCACACTCCACACAGACACTCGGGGACCATGCAGACTCCACACAGACAATGGGAGACCATACAGACTCCACACAGACTCCGGGAGACCATACAAACTCCACACAGACACTGGGAGACCATACAGACTCCACACAGACACTGGGAGACCATACAGACTCCACACAGACACTGAGAGACCATATACACTCCACACAGACACTGGGAGACCATACAGACTCCACACAGACACTGAGAGACCATATACACTCCACACAGACACTGGGAGACCATACAGACTTCACACAGACACTGGGAGACCATACAGACTTCACACAGACACTGGGAGAACATACACGCTCCACACAGACACTGGGAGACCATACACACTCCACACAGACACTGGGAGACCATATACACTCCACACAGAGACTGGGAGACCATATACACTCCACACAGACACTGGGAGGCCGTACACACTCCACACTGACACTGGGAGGCCATACAGACTCCACACAGACACTGGGAGACCATACAGACTCCACAAAGACACTGGGAGACCATACACACTCCACACAGACACTGGGAGACCATATACACTCCACACAGACACTGGGAGACCATATACACTCCACACAGACACTGGGAGACCATACACATTCCACACAGACACTGGGAGACCATACACACTCCACACAGACACTGGGAGACCAAACAAACTCCACACAGACACTGAGAGACCATACACACTCCACACAGACACTGGGAGACCATATACACTCCACACAGACACTGGGAGACCATACAGACTTCACACAGACACTGGAAGACCATTTACACTCCACACAGACACTGGAAGACCATATACACTCCACACAGACACTGGGAGACCATATACACTCCACACAGACACTGGGAGACCATACACATTCCACACAGACACTGGGAGACCATACACACTCCACACAGACACTGGGAGACCATACACATTCCACACAGACACTGGGAGACCATACAGACTTCACACAGAAACTGGAAGACCATTTACACTCCACACAGACACTGGAAGACCATATACACTCCACACAGACACTGGGAGACCATACAGACTCCACACAGACACTGGGAGACCAAACAAACTCCACACAGACACTGGAAGACCATATACACTCCACACAGACACTGGGAGACACAGTAAGACTTACTGATTGGAGAAGTGAGCTGGGGTCCATTGTTTTGCTTCTTTTTTCCACTGGCATTATCGCTGGAGTTCACTGGAGAACAGCAGGACACGGTAGGAGAAGTGGTGTGAGGTCCAGTATCTGCTGAAGAAATAAACAGGTGAATAAGTACACACTTGTTGAATGAATATTTTTAGCTCGAACCTCTTGCGGTTAAAAAACACTTTCTCAGATTTAACCTCTGAACACTTTCTTTCTCACTGCATATACGTTGTTTGAGATGCTTTTTGTTTGAAGGTTTGTTCCTGCCAGTAGTAGACTTTTTATCTCTGTGATCCTGTTTCTGGTTAATGTAAATAAAGTTATTTGTCATGGGGAGATGAGAGGAAAGTTATTATTTTTAAATAAACTGTTTAAAAGATACTATTCAATTTAGGATACCATGTAATTGTTTTCAGTGTTGTGTTTCAAAACGGTGCGGTGGTGTAGTGGTTAGTACGGTGGTGTAGTGGTTAGTACGGTGGTGTAGTGGTTAGTACGATGGTGTAGTCGTTAGTACGATGGTGTAGTGGTTAGTACGGTGGTGTAGTGGTTAGTACGGTGGTGTAGTGGTTAGTATGGTGGTGTAGTGGTCAGTATGGTGGTGTAGTGGTTAGTATGGTGGTGTAGTGGTTAGTATGGTGGTGTAGTGGTCAGTACGGTGGTGTAGTGGTCAGTACGGTGGTGTAGTGGTCAGTATGGTGGTGTAGTGGTCAGTTTGGTGGTGTAGTGTTCAGTACGGTGGTGTAGTAGTTAGTATCGTGGTGTAGTGGTTAGTATGGTGGTGTAGTGGTTAGTATGGTGGTGTAGTGGTTAGTACGGTGGTGTAGTGGTTAGTACGATGGTGTAGTCGTTAGTACGATGGTGTAGTGGTTAGTACGATGGTGTAGTGGTTAGTACGGTGGTGTAGTGGTCAGTATGGTGGTGTAGTGGTCAGTATGGTGGTGTAGTGGTTAGTATGGTGGTGTAGTGGTCAGTACGGTGGTGTAGTGGTCAGTACGGTGGTGTAGTGGTCAGTATGGTGGTGTAGTGGTCAGTTTGGTGGTGTAGTGTTCAGTACGGTGGTGTAGTAGTTAGTATCGTGGTGTAGTGGTTAGTATGGTGGTGTAGTGGTTAGTATGATGGTGTAGTGGTTAGTATGGTGGTGTAGTGGTTAGTATGGTGGTGTAGTGGTTAGTACGGTGGTGTAGTGGTCAGCACGGTGGTGTAGTGGTTAGTATGGTGGTGTAGTGGTCAGTATGGTGGTGTAGTGGTTAGTATGGTGGTGTAGTGGTTAGTATGGTGGTGTAGTGGTTAGTAAGGTGGTGTAGTGGTTAGTACGGTGGTGTAGTGGTCAGTACGATGGTGTAGTGGTTAGTACGGTGGTGTAGTGGTTAGTACGGTGGTGTAGTGGTCAGTATGGTGGTGTAGTGGTTAGTATGGTGGTGTAGTGGTTAGTATGGTGGTGTAGTGGTTAGTACGGTGGTGTAGTGGCTAGTATGGTGGTGTAGTGGTTAGTATGGTGGTGTAGTGGTCAGTATGGTGGTGTAGTGGTTAGTATGGTGGTGTAGTGGTTAGTATGGTGGTGTAGTGGTTAGTAAGGTGGTGTAGTGGTTAGTACGGTGGTGTAGTGGTCAGTACGATGGTGTAGTGGTTAGTACGGTGGTGTAGTGGTTAGTACGGTGGTGTAGTGGTCAGTATGGTGGTGTAGTGGTTAGTATGGTGGTGTAGTGGTTAGTACGGTGGTGTAGTGGTTAGTACGGTGGTGTAGTGGCTAGTACGGTGGTGTAGTGGTTAGTACGGTGGTGTAGTGGTTAGTACGGTGGTGTAGTGGTTAGTACGGTGGTGTAGTGGCTAGTACGATGGTGTAGTCGTTAGTACGATGGTGTAGTGTTAGTACGGTGGTGTAGTGGTTAGTACGGTGGTGTAGTGGTTAGTACGATGGTGTAGTCGTTAGTACGATGGTGTAGTGGTTAGTACGATGGTGTAGTGGTTAGTACGGTGGTGTAGTGGTTAGTATGGTGGTGTAGTGGTCAGTATGGTGGTGTAGTGGTTAGTATGGTGGTGTAGTGGTTAGTATGGTGGTGTAGTGGTCAGTACGGTGGTGTAGTGGTCAGTACGGTGGTGTAGTGGTCAGTTTGGTGGTGTAGTGTTCAGTACGGTGGTGTAGTAGTTAGTATCGTGGTGTAGTGGTTAGTATGGTGGTGTAGTGGTTAGTATGGTGGTGTAGTGGTTAGTATGATGGTGTAGTGGTTAGTATGGTGGTGTAGTGGTTAGTACGGTGGTGTAGTGGCTAGTATGGTGGTGTAGTGGTTAGTACGGTGGTGTAGTGGTTAGTACGGTGGTGTAGTGGTTAGTACGGTGGTGTAGTGGCTAGTACGATGGTGTAGTCGTTAGTACGATGGTGTAGTGGTTAGTATGGTGGTGTAGTGGTTAGTATGGTGGTGTAGTGGTCAGTACGGTGGTGTAGTGGTCAGTATGGTGGTGTAGTGGTCAGTTTGGTGGTGTAGTGGTTAGTATGGTGGTGTAGTGGTCAGTATGGTGGTGTAGTGTTCAGTACGGTGGTGTAGTAGTTAGTATCATGGTGTAGTAGTTAGTATGGTGGTGTAGTGGTTAGTACGGTGGTGTAGTGGTCAGCACGGTGGTGTAGTGGTTAGTATGGTGGTGTAGTGGTCAGTATGGTGGTGTAGTGGTCAGTACGGTGGTGTAGTGGTTAGTACGGTGGTGTAGTGGTTAGTATGGTGGTGTAGTGGTCAGTATGGTGGTGTAGTGTTCAGTACGGTGGTGTAGTAGTTAGTATCGTGGTGTAGTAGTTAGTATGGTGGTGTAGTGGTTAGTACGGTGGTGTAGTGGTTAGTATGGTGGTGTAGTGGTCAGTATGGTGGTGTAGTGGTCAGTATGGTGGTGTAGTGGTTAGTACGGTGGTGTAGTGGTTAGTACGGTGGTGTAGTGGTCAGTATGGTGGTGTAGTGGTTAGTACGGTGGTGTAGTGGTCAGTATGGTGGTGTAGTGGTTAGTATGGTGGTGTAGTGGTTAGTACGGTGGTGTAGTGGTTAGTACGGTGGTGTAGTGGTCAGTATGGTGGTGTAGTAGTTAGTATGGTGGTGTAGTGGTCAGTATGGTGGTGTAGTGGTCAGTATGGTGGTGTAGTGGTCAGTACGGTGGTGTAGTGGTCAGTATGGTGGTGTAGTGGTTATTATGGTGGTGTAGTAGTTAGTATGATGGTGTAGTGGTTAGTACGGTGGTGTAGTGGTTAGTACGGTGGTGTAGTGGTTAGTACGGTGGTGTAGTGGTTAGTATGGTGGTGTAGTAGTTAGTATGGTGGTGTAGTGGTTAGTATGGTGGTGTAGTGGTTAGTACGGTGGTGTAGTGGTTAGTACGGTGGTGTAGTGGTTAGTACGGTGGTGTAGTGGTCAGTATGGTGGTGTAGTGGTCAGTATGGTGGTGTAGTGGTCAGCACTGTCTCCTCACAGTAAGATGATCTGGGTTAGATTCCCGGTCCGGGTGGTTCTGTGTGGAGTGTGTATGTTCTCTCTGTGTTTGAGTGGGTTACTCCGGGTACTCCGTTTTCCTCCCACAGTCCAAACACATGCATGTTAGGATCCTCTAAACTGCCTGTAGGTGTGAGTGTGTATATGTATATATATTCTGGAGGCTCCTTAATATAAACTTATGGCATTATGCTTTGATTGTTTATCTGCTTTACCCACAGTCGATGAGCTCCTGTCTATCTATTAAGTAAGTTATTAAATAAATGAATGGACTTTCTATTTTATCACTACCTAAACAATCATATCACTGCCCGGACCTTACCAAACGCTTCAGTAGTGACTGTTTCCGCCCATTTCTAGCAGAACTAAATGGTCGTTGTTCTTAAGAAGCTCTGAAAAGTTACACCCACCTGCTAACAGCCCAGGACTCACTATGAGAATCACTACAGGAGAATGATTGCAGTAGTAGATCCCAGAGTCAGAGAGAGAGAGATTCTGTATGACGAGTGACTGGTTGTCCACTACACTATATCGGTTTTCTGTATCACGCCTGTATTTGGTGATTTTCCCATGTCGAGCAGTGAGGATGGTCGATTTCTTTCTCTCATCTAGACCTTTTTCCCATTTCATTATACCTTCATTTTCACAGGGCAGGGTGACACTGCTGCCCGGTGTTTCAGTCCGTTGGATTATGTCTAACAAAGCAAATGTAATTTAAAACACATTAGAATCAACACCAATTAACTTTAATGCATGAACAAAAATGAACAACGTATTGGCGAAGATTGGCGAACACATCCTCTACAGGAAACATACATTTTTGACAATCAACATATGTTATATTTGGTTCTCTTTATATATAACCCCAATTCCGAAAAAGTTAGGAGGCTGTGTATAATTTAAATAAATGTATATATAATCAGAAACTCATAGACCCACATTTTATTCACAATAGAACACATATCAGATGTTGAAAGTGAGACATTCTAACTTTTGATGAAAATTATTAACTCGTTTAGAACTTGGTGGCAGCTGGAGGAACAGTTTCAGTCACATGACTGGGTATAAAAGAGCATTCTAAAGAGACAGAGTCTTTCAGAAGCAAAGACAATAAGAGGTTCACCTGCAAAAAACTGTCTAACACTGTGGAGCAATTTCAGAAAAATGTTCCTCAACATAAAATTGCTGAGACTTTGGCGATCCGACTATCTACAGCACATAATATCATCAAAAGATTCAAAGAATCTGGAGAAATCCCGGTGCGCAAGGGACAAGGCCGAAGGTCAATATTGAATGCTGGTAGAAGTGCATCAGTGCATATCTGTTTTTATGTATATTTGTGTGTGAGTGCAGGAATGTAGATATGTATGCAGAAGTGCTTGTATGTAAATGGATATGTAGGTGAATGTATGTTTATGTATGCACATATTTATTTATACAGAGTTTGCTTTTAGAAGAGAGTCCAGGCAGGATGGAGTGCATGGGGAAAAGTTTTAGGAGTGATTTGTGGCAAAAGGTCAAAGGAAAAGTTTACAAGACAGTGGTGAGACCTGCTATGGTGTATGGTTTGGAGACAGTGGTGAGACCTGCTATGGTGTATGGTTTGGAGACAGTGGTGAGACCTGCTATGGTGTATGGTTTGGAGACAGTAGCATTGACAAAAAGACAGGAGAAAGATCTGGAAGTGGCGGAGCTGAAGATGCTGAAGTTTTCCTTGGGAGTGACCAGGATGGATAAGGTTAGGAATGAGACCATCAGAGGTACAGCACAGGTTAAACAACTAGGAGATAAAGTTAGAGAGGCCAGACTGAGATGGTTTGGACATGTCCAGAGGAGGGACAGCGGGTATGTTTGTAGAAGGATGTTAGAAATGCAGTTGCCAGTAAAAAGACAAAGAGGAAGACCAAAGAAGAGGAGATCTATGGATGCAGTTAGAGAGGACATGGAAGTAGTTAGTGTGAGGACTGAGGATGCAGAGGACAGAGTGAGATGGAGGAGGATGACTCGCTGTGGCGACCCCTGAAAAGGGAAAAGCCGATAGAAGAAGATACAGAGTTTTTTTTTCTTTTGTCAGAAGGGGTGTGGGCGGAATGTGTTTGATTTTTCTTTACTTCTACCCTGCTTCTGTATGTTGTTCTTGTTCTTGGGATATAAGGAAAAAACAACAATCAAAATATTTACAAAAAAAAGATTGAATGCTCGTAATTCTATTCTGGACATCACTGCATGAGCTCAAAAACACTTCCAGAAATCACTGTCTGTGAATACAGTTCGCTGTGTAAGCCACAAATGCAAGTTAGAGCTGAATCATGTAAAGAAGAAGCCACACGCACCGCCATCTTCTCTGGGCCAGAGTTCATTTACAACAGACTGAGGCAAAAATGGAAAACTGTTCTGTGATCAGATGAATCAAAGTTATAATTTTTTTTTTGGAAACCACATACATGTGTACTGTGGACTCAAGAAGAGAGAGAGAGAGACGGTCCAGCTCTGATGGTCTGGGCTGCATTAGTGTCTATGGCGTGAGCAGCTTACACATCAGCAAAGACTATCAGTGCTGAACATATACAGAGGTTTCAGAACAACATCTGCTCCATCCAGACCACGACTCATTCAGAAAGAACCTGCTATATTTCAGCAGGACAGTAACAAACCACACGCTGCATCCTTCACAATAGCAGAAGAAGAGTCCAGCTCCAATCTTGACCTTCACCAATGAAACATTTAGAGCATCATAAAACGAAGAAGACCCAGAAGTGCTGAGCAGCTAGAAACCAACATCAAACAAGACTGGAACAACGTTCCTCTCCAGAACTCCAGCAGCTGGTCTCCTCACCTCCCAGACGTTTACAGACTGCTGTTAAAAGAAGAGTTGATGCTACTCGATGGTAGACATGATCCAGTCCCAACTTTTTGAGATGTGTTGCTGCATCAAATTCTAAACGAGTTAATAATTTTTATAAAATATTAAAATGTCATCTGCTATGTGTTCTGTGTTCTATTGTGAATAAATTGTGGGTCTATGATATTTGCAAGTCACTGCATCCTGTATTTATTTATAGTTAATTTACATTTTACACAGCCTCCCAACTATTTTGGAATTGGAAAATTCCCTTAAAAAGTGGAAAATCTCATGAAGTTTCAGGTCAAATTTCTGCAGAAATACAAAGACTTATGAGTGTTATCATACTGTATATCATGGTGAATACAGGACTAATAGGAAGTATTACCAGTTTTGTCTACAATTCTTTGTAACTGCTAACAGATTTGAGTAATCATTGACCAAAAATCCTCTATAAACTTGGTCCTTTACGCTAATACGGAATTTTATTATTTTTTAAGTAATTTCTTTCTACTTACCAGACTGAGCCGAGACCAGCAGAGAGAGAAAAACAACACCATTCATCACAAACTCCATCTTCCACCTGCCACCCAGGAGAGACTGCAGAGATATGACTAAAGGATCTGCAGCGACGTCAGCAGCGCTTTTCTGATTTGGTTATGCATATAACGTAGAAAGACGGTGACAAACGAATAAGTAAAGGAAAGTTCAGTGAGTGGCTGAGCAGCAGTGAGAGACAGGAAACTGTCAGCATCCTGTGGTCAAAGTCTGCAGGTAAGCCTTTATTCCATGACTGTCTGTAGTTTTCTTGTGGGTGAAGACCACACTGATCTACTCATCAGGGACTTGTGGAGTCCAGCTCGAAAGCCTAAACTAAATAAGACACATTTTGTCCTTCCACTAGACTTTGACATGACAATGACATGCTTGGACACAGCACTCAGTGAACAGGCAGCCTCCTTAGCTATGAACTTTTGTAGCTTACCTATCCTATGGAGGGTATCAATGATGGTCTTCTGGCCAGTTGTTATGTCTGCAGAACTGAGACAATTGAACCAAACTAAAGCAATTTAATGACACCTGGGGAAATCTGTGCAGGTGCTTTGAGTTTAGTAGATGATTAGTGTGTCACACTGAGTTTAAAACATTCATGCCCTGCAAAAATTGGGCTGATTTCTTCACAGTATTCTAATATTTTGAATTCCTGTTTTCGTGGGTTTTATGAGCTGGAAGCCCATTTACACACATTAACATCTCACTCCTCACTCATGGCTGACATGTGCTCCTTTGCGATTCTTTGTTTCCATGGTTACAACATAAACAAGTGCTACCTTTAAATAGTTCCCTGCAGAAGTCATACACTGTTGCAGTAATGATGATAATGTTGGGGATGATAATATATTGCTCAAAAATATGCATAGGTACAAATATGAAACTATACAGTACATTTAGTTTCTTTTTAAGTTTTTATGAAACTTGTGATCTTTTTCATAAATTGATCACTTTTTAACATTTTATTGGGGCCCAGAAGGAAATCATAATTATTTTGGTGTGTCTTTTTCTTTGGTGATGAAAGGAATGATATTTATAATACCAAAAATGTTTGTTTTGTATTAAAGTAATTTGAACACAAATTTATAACCTAGGGACGTAAAAATGTCCCCTAATTGAAGAATCACCCATATATACAGTACTCACAAAAAGTTAGGGATATTTGGCTTTCAGGTGAAATGTATGGAAAACGTAAAAACCTCACGCTACAGCGATATTATATCATGGTGTATTATAGAAGTTGTGCGACATTCATCCTCCGGTTCCGCAGGGCACTGTTCACAATGAAGCTGTCATAAGTATGGGATGTGGCCAAAGGACGTCCACCTCTATGCCTTTCTGTGACTCTTGCAGTCTCTCTGTATCTCGGCTGCAACCTACTGATGACACTCTGTGACACTCTTAAGCTCAGTGGCCACTTCCCTCTGAGAACATCCTGTTTGAAGCCTCCCAAAGGCGAGGTACTGTTGATCAGTTGTTAGGTGTTGTCTTGGTCTCATGATGTCAAAATGTGAACAGCGTGATGAGGAGGACTGTTCAAATACCAATTCTAACTGAACCAATACATTTATTGGTCGATTCTTGGAACACCTGTTGTGAACGTTGCTGATGGGTCTCTAAAGAAAGTTATTTCTTTCTGGTCATTTTGAGCCGGTCAGCAAGCCATCAACTGCTGATCTTCAGATACTAAACTAACCTAGAATGTTGTTCCCTTTTATACTCACTTATTAGTAGAATGTTTTTCAGCTGTGCATCACAATTGAGCAAGAGTGTCCTAACAACCAATTAGTCCAATAACATCCTTAACTTGGATTGGCGGCCGTACCAGGAGATTTAGACAGAGGACTGAGAATTGCTGATAATAGACTATATGTAAAATAAGCCTATATACAAAAATAGACTTTAATACAAACATTTTTATTCTTTAAAAATCATCTAATACACTTACATTAATTAATTGGGATTTTTTTTTATACTTGCACTGAGAGCTCACTCAGAAGGGACCGAGGAGAGAGCAAGTGCCAAGACTGTAGACACAGAGGCCCAAGACAAAGGATACCAGTTACAGGCTTGATCAAAAGACATGGACATGTGGTAGGATGACCTCAAGATTAAGCACAGGAAACTATGATCACTCTCCTTAAGTACAGCAACGGCCAGCTGACAAGAACCATGTCTAATCACCCAGCCACCTTTCTCTGTCTCCCTCTGCTGGCCGAGAGTGGCCTAGCAGGGTAAGCATCTACCTTACAGGGAATAACCTTAGTCTATTTGTTCCATGAAAATCCATCAGAGCCTGAAAATATAACATCTCACATAGCAATCACTTACTAAGACCACTAAAGTTCAAAAGTTCAAAAGTTGACCTTGACTGCATCACAGTATCACCCACCTGATGTAGCACCTGTACAGCTTTTAAAGCTTTTACCTTCAAACTCAGCTTTAGTTATACTTCAAGTACTGTTCGACCAGAGGAGGATGGGTCTCCCCTTGTGAGTCTGGTTCCTCCCAAGGTTTCTTCCTCCAGTTGAGGGAGTTTTTCCTTGCCACTGTTGCCTCTGGCTTGCTCACAAGGGATAAAGTGTGTGATTTTATGTTTTTCATGCTTTAAAATTCCTGTAAAGCTGCTTTGTGACAACACTGTTGTAAAAAGCGCTATACAAATAAACTTGACTTGACTTGACTTGACTTGACTCTCCAGTGAAAAGAGCTTTTCTCTTCCCAGCTTTCCTGTTCCACTGTGACCGCAGCTCTGGGAAGCCAATCAATCCACTCTGACGGTCCTCCAAACATGTTGCACCGAAGAAGTCAAGTGGCTCCCAGGTCTGACAAGTCATACCTCAATTGATCTGACACCTGAGAAGCCAGACCCACCAACCTAAGGTGCCGAGACCCTCCTCAAATGGCAAATCTTACTAATGCCAGACTCAAAGAGACTGACTCTCAACATGCCAGAAACCCAGGACAGTAATGGACAGAGGTTTCTCAAGTGTCCAGTTAGATGGAGTTAGCTACTTCCTTAAAAAGGAGAAGCAAACAGATGTCTATTCAAGCCCATGTGCTTTTTTCTGCCATGTTCTTAGCTGTTGATGGAGGATTCACTGTGAGCTTCACTGCAGGAACACTGTTACAATAATAAATCCCAGAGTCCAAGAGCGCCATGTTCATTATCGCCAGTGATGAATTAATATTTGTTACACAGTATCTGTTTTCTGAATCAGGCCTGTTTTTCCTGGTGACTTTTCCATTTTCAGCAGTGAGGATGTCTGATCTTCCTCCATCGGTGTCTTTACTCCAGACAACCTTACCCTAATTTTCACAGACCAGGAAGTTGTCAGTCCCCTGTCTGGCAGTGTGACTAAAGATGACTGAAAAAAACAAATATGAAAATAAAGTGATACAGATTTCCAGCTCAAACATATTCATAACGTTGTGTTGAACTTTTCTCATTTCTATAGGGTCTTAAAAATACATACGGCAAAAGTAAATATCTTTACAAGTAAAATCATCTGGAATGTTTTTAATATTCCATATAAACACTCACTGTATAAGTATAGCATCTTATCTGACATCCGACGTCCAATCTTCTTCTGCCAGAGAGAGGCCTTCTAGCCGAAATGTGAAAGCACTTCCTCTCTTATGTTTTCAGACATTGCTGTCTGTCTGGGAAAGCCTCTAGCCGAATGAATAAGACCTCCGAAGTCTCTGCTGTGAGCCTGGTTTTTATACCCAGGACCCGAAGATGTGCACACATGGTCTAAATCACCTTCCCATATTTGGTGTAGAAGTGACTATGCTATAGGTTTTGTTAATACAAGCCAGATGTTTCCCATACCTACCACACATTGACCTCTGACACTAAGTCTCTCTGAAAAACATTCCTTTGCACACACATCTTCTGCACTTTGCACAGCTTTATATGTATATAGAAAAATATATATGAATT
Organism: Megaleporinus macrocephalus; assembly: GCA_021613375.1. Taxonomy (NCBI): domain Eukaryota; kingdom Metazoa; phylum Chordata; class Actinopteri; order Characiformes; family Anostomidae; genus Megaleporinus; species Megaleporinus macrocephalus. Next base: position 67,362,902 of record CM038702.1, on the reverse strand, counting down.
TATAGAAAAATGTATGTGGAAAATACACTTCAGAACAAAGGACATTTCAGTTTTAACCTCAATCAATGTGTTTTTGGACAAACGCTGGAAACGTATTATGATATTTTTACTATATTGTCCAATCATAGCTGAAATTCATTTCTACCCACCTGCAGGATTCACTGTGAGATCCACTCGCAGCGTTACAGTCGTAAACCCCAGAGTCAGAGAGAGCAGCCATCCTTATTACCAGTGATGAATCAGCTGTTACACAATGTCAGGAACTGCTTTTCTAGATTATATCTTTAGTATTGAGGATGATTGATGTTCTTCTATTGGTGTCCTTATACCATTCCACATAACCCTTATTTTCACAGACCAGGCTGATGGTGCTCCCCTGTGTTACAGTCTGACTAAAGATGTCTGGGCCCAAGAAAATACACGTTAAATTTATATCATGTATATACTGTATGTGTTGAAGTTAAACAACTTCCAAAAAATGTCATTCAAAATTCCCAACATTCCAAAATGTATTGTACAGATATGTAAATGAATCTGAAATGTATATAAAATGCTACATATATATATATATATATATATATATATATATAACTTTCAGCTGTCATTGAAGCAGAAGCCACAAAAAACACATTGTCAAGGATATGCGCACTGTAATAGGTGCGAGTCCTGAAGATGTTATAGACACTGTGGATGACAATGAAGTGGCATGTTCCTCATTGCTTTAGGACCAGCTTTAGGACCAGAGTCGGAGCATGAGCACGTAACACAGCCTGTTGAAGATGTAGATCATGACAACTCGGACACAGTTTTGATCTTTCTATATGTCAGTATCGTTGGTTTTTGGATAATAACAGAAATTCTTTAAAATTTTCATATGTTGTTTTTCGTTATGCTGTTAATACACCTAGCCATACACCAGGTGGACACATCCAGCATGAGAAATCTAGTCTTTCCAACGACTTGTTTTTTGGTGACATATTAAGATAAAAAACAAACTGAGACTTTTATCTTGTCAACCTGTACACATTCACTACGTGCCATTCTCCACTGGAACTAGTTTAGAGAATTCAGCATGTGAAGGTCTTTATTGTGTTTGGATCACTTGCAGGTGTTTGGGAATATTAATTAAATTAAAAGAGTTTTATTACATTTAAATACTGAATATGCTGGTAATGCTGAGATATATTCATGTCGTGTATCTTGATTCTACGTTGCGTAATGCATGTTTGTATATCATGTGCTTAACGTGTTGCTAGCTAGTTAAATCCAAAAGATCAGGTTAGACAGCCATCACCCAGCACACGGCCTGTTCTCCACACTGCTATCAGGCAGGAGATAGATACATCAGCATCCAGACCAGAACAACCCAGCTAATAAACAGCTTCTACCCACAGGCTGTCAGGCTTCTGAAGAAACAAAACCTAATATAAATATATATATCTTCTGATCTTTGGGTCTTAAGATTGTGTAACGAGTGAGATCCATAGTAAAAGTGACAAAATAACAAAAGACAAAAGGAAACAGAACAAACAGGCAGGGCGGGACTGATTAATGTATTTGAATTGTTGTCTTAAGACTCTGTATTCTTTATTAACTTGACCTGTCTCTAGCACATACATAGCCACATGATCTAACTATCTATCTAACTATCTATCATATTAGTCATTCTCATCTACCTGGAGACCAGGGTGTAGGAGTGTTTTCTCTTGTTTTGGGTTAGTTAGGGAGTTAGGGAAGGTTGCTTGTGTATATTATTCTATTATTTATATAGCAGTCAGGGCACAATTAATAAAAAAAGGTAGTTTCAAACAGTTCCCTTACTTTTTCTGTTTCATGAAGTTGGCTCCACCCATTACTCAGCACAGCGATGTTACACAGTGATGTTACTACAATATTTGTAAATATGAACTGTTATGATATATATATATATATATATATATATATATATATATATATATATATATATATATATATATATATATATATATATATATATTCCAACATTCTAAACTAAAATTAATGTAAGAATTGTGCTTAAAAACTCACAGTAAGTACTATTGTACTTACTATTGTACTACAGGCATTAGCTAGCAATAAACTAGTAACATAATATACTAGTAGCAGTAAACAAACACACAGTAAACACCGGCTGGATGCCGTAACAGGCTCCTTATACTGGAGGCCTCTCGAAAGTTGTTATATAAAAGTGTGTTCTCTGTGGAGGATGTGTAACTTATTTACACAGTACACGTCATGTGACCAGAGGTGCACAAATATTTGGTAACAGCTGCATAACAAACATTAGTGTCATTAAATTTAAGGTTCATTTATGTAATTCTTCCTAGATTTAACTCTAATTTCATTTGAATGTGATTTCAGCAATTAAATAAAACATTTATTCAATAAAATCCCCCCAAAAATGTCACATTTGTTTTCTGCAGAAGATCTAAAACTTCAATCAATAATATGTGATAATGTGTGACAAGGGGGGCACAAATATTTGCATATGACTGGATACCAAATATCAATGTCATTTAATTCAAGGTAATTCTTTTTACATTTAACTGTGATTTCATTTTTATATGATTTTAGCGAGAAAATAAAAAATGTGCACTAAAAGTCACGTGTGTTTCTGCAGAAGATCTGTATATTATTTACACTTATAAATCAATCAAACGTGTCATGTGACCAGAGGTGCCTAAACTTTCGTAAACGACTGTATTCAGTTTGTGCTGGGAGTTTCAGTTGCATGGTTTAATGAAAGGTAGTACCAAATGTTCCTTATATAATCATTATATAACATACTGGCTCTAAAACCTGATTGGCTGAGCCAATCACCCAAAGTCTATTCAGCTTGAGGTCATGGACGGCTGCTCTCACATTCTGCTGTATAATGTTCTTATATAACTTCAACTTCACTGTTCCATCACCAGTCACAAGCATCCTGACCCTGAGGCAGCAAAGCAGCCCCAAACCATGATACTCCCACCACCATGCTTCACAGCTGGGATGTGGTTTTGGTCTGCATTTGTGCTAGAAAGTTCCACTTTTGTTACAAATGACCAGACACATTAACTAATGTACCATTTGAGCCTGTAACTCTTAAACACTAAGCTTTATTATTAAACCTTATTATTATTTTAGAAATAAACCAATTTAATAGTTAATTTTACATGTTTTCTTTACTATCAGCGGTTTCATTAGGTAACAAGCAAAAGGGTTTAGCATATAATTAGCAAAATTAACAGTATGTGGATATTTATGATTTTCCAATAATGTGACTCAACATCTTAAAATGAAGGGAAATAAGTATTTGTCAATGTCCAAAGATGGCAACTTTACAGAAGAGACCAAAAATACGTTTAATGTAAGTCAATAGAACCAGATTTATTTCCAAGTGATTTTGAAGCATTTCTATTGGTCCATTCATCATTAAATTTTCACACAATATAAAGATCATCTGTGTTCATACAATGTAGAAAAATAAAAATCGACAAAATGGGGATACATGTTTTTCTTTGAACAACAACGATATATACATTCAGAATTCAGGAAATTCAGAACATGAGATTTGGGGAATATTTCTGATATTGATGTTGTTGATGTTGTTGACTTAATATTGAAAAAACATTTAATTGTAAATTTTTCAGAACCTAAAACATGTGACTCGTGAAAAAGGAAACTGGTGTTAAATGATGAGTTTGGTTATGAAAGTGCAGGTAAGTTCAGGTATAGTGGGATCTCTAAGTAATTATGAACTGTATAATAATGAAATTATGTAAGTACATGAACACAGTAGGAATTTTTCCGGAGTTTAAAAAGTATTTTATCTTCAAATAAACTAAATAATAAACATACAGTTAATTAAATACGGTCAACAATGAACTACAATTAATAATGATCTGCTGTTAATAATGAAGTACAGTTAATTAAACAATGTTTGCTGTAATTATTATTATTATTATTATTATTATTATTATTATTATTATTATTATTATTATTTATTGAACATTGTTGTATGTTATTATATATTCTGTAGTTGATGTAGTGGATGTTGTTGAAAACAATACTTCTTTATTTAGAAAATCCTTTCAGTACTTTTCACTGTAATTAGTTGTGTAAGCGTTGCATATACAGGCTTGAAGGAGGGTCTTCTTCTCTACTCTGAGGGGCTGAGCTGGGCCGCCTGCTTCCCTGCTGTCCAGCCTGCCTGCCAGACTTGCTGGATGATCACTCTTCCTGCAGCTACTGTAGCCAGAAGAAACATCAGAGCAGCCAAACCAACTCCACCAAACATCAGCACCGACTCCACCACACTTACTCCACCTAGTGAGAGAGAGAGAGATACAGAGAGAGAGATATAGAGAGATACAGAGAGAGAGAGAGCGAGAGAGATACAGAGAGAGAGAGATACAGAGAGAGAGATATAGAGAGATACAGAGAGAGAGAGAGATACAGAGAGAGAGATATAGAGAGATACAGAGAGAGAGATACAGAGAGAGATACAAAGATATATAGAGAGAGAGATACAGAGAGAAAGAGAGAGAGAACAGACAGAGAGAGAGAGAGAGAGATACAGAGCGAGAGATACAGAGAGAGAGATACAGAGAGAGATACAGAGAGAGAGATACAGAGAGAGATACAGAGCAAGAGAGATACAGCGATACAGAGAGAGAGAGAGAGATACAGAGCGAGAGATACAGAGAGAGAGAGAAAGAGAGAGAGAGATACAGCGATACAGAGAGAGAGAGATACAGAGAGAGAGAGATACAGAGAGAGAGAGAGGGAGAGAGAGATACAGAGCGAGAGATACAGAGAGAGAGAGAGAGATACAGAGCGAGAGATACAGAGAGAGAGATACAGAGAAAGAGGGAGAGATACAGAGCGATAGGTAAAGAAATGATAGTTATATTAATAATAAGTAACAATAAAAAAACAGACGTGATGAAAGTTTTAGTGATAACTGGTCAAATTAAAAAACTCAAGCTGCATAAAATTCTTCTCCATACAACATAACCTTTTCTATCATCACATATCTACAAATGTAAACGTACCTGTAGCTGGTATGGTGCTGGATGAAGTAGTTAGTGGATCATATGGACTTTGAGGGATGGGATATTCTGAAAGTGTATTATCAGAAGTACAGTTTATATGATATTACTGTTATAATCATGTGATTTATACAAATACAGAATAAATAGTCGCTGTCATGGGCAGTGTGTGTGTTTTTGCCCATGTGGGCAGTCTGGGAAGCAAGTGGGGCCCATAAGAACAATCATCCACTGGCAACAGTCAAACAGAAACACAGCATCTCCTGAAAGTGAAGTTACAACCCCTCACATTGTTGTAAATATTTTATTATACCTTTTCATGGGAAAACACTGAAGATACAACACTTTGATACAGTGTACAGTAGTCAGTGTACAGCTTGTAGAACAGTGTAAAGTAGTCAGTGTACAGCTTGTAGAACAGTGTAAAGTAGTCAGTGTACAGCTTGTAGAAGAGTGTAAAGTAGTCAGTGTACAGCGTGTAGATCAGTGTAAAGTAGTCAGTGTACAGCTTGTAGAACAGTGTAAAGTAGTCAGTGTACAGCTTGTAGAACAGTGTAAAGTAGTCAGTGTACAGTTTGTAGAACGGTGTACAGTAGTCAGTGTACAGATTGTAGAACAGTGTACAGTAGTCAGTGTACAGCTTGTAGAACAGTGTAAAGTAGTCAGTGTACAGCTTGTAGATCAGTGTAAAGTAGTCAGTGTACAGCTTGTGGATCAGTGTAAAGTAGTCAGTGTACAGCTTGTAGAACAGTGTAAAGTAGTCAGTGTACAGCTTGTAGAACAGTGTAAAGTAGTCAGTGTACAGCTTGTAGAACAGTGTAAAGTAGTCAGTGTACAGCTTGTAGAACAGTGTACAGTAGTCAGTGTACAGATTGTAGAACAGTGTACAGTAGTCAGTGTACAGCTTGTAGAACAGTGTAAAGTAGTCAGTGTACAGCTTGTAGAACAGTTTAAAGTAGTCAGTGTACAGCTTGTAGAACAGTGTAAAGTAGTCAGTGTACAGCTTGTAGAACAGTGTAAAGTAGTCAGTGTACAGCTTGTAGAACAGTGTACAGTAGTCAGTGTACAGATTGTAGAACAGTATACAGTAGTCAGTGTACAGCTTGTAGAACAGTGTAAAGTAGTCAGTGTACAGCTTGTAGAACAGTGTAAAGTAGTCAGTGTACAGCTTGTAGAACAGTGTACAGTAGTCAGTGTACAGCTTGTAGAACAGTGTACAGTAGTCAGTGTACAGATTGTAGAACAGTGTACAGTAGTCAGTGTACAGCTTGTAGAACAGTGTAAAGTAGTCAGTGTACAGCTTGTAGAACAGTTTAAAGTAGTCAGTGTACAGCTTGTAGAACAGTGTAAAGTAGTCAGTGTACAGCTTGTAGAACAGTGTACAGTAGTCAGTGTACAGCTTGTAGAACAGTGTACAGTAGTCAGTGTACAGCTTGTAGAACAGTGTAAAGTAGTCAGTGTACAGCTTGTAGAACAGTTTAAAGTAGTCAGTGTACAGCTTGTAGAACAGTGTAAAGTAGTCAGTGTACAGCTTGTAGAACAGTGTAAAGTAGTCAGTGTACAGCTTGTAGAACAGTGTACAGTAGTCAGTGTACAGCTTGTAGAACAGTGTAAAGTAGTCAGTGTACAGCTTGTAGAACAGTTTAAAGTAGTCAGTGTACAGCTTGTAGAACAGTGTAAAGTAGTCAGTGTACAGCTTGTAGAACAGTGTAAAGTAGTCAGTGTACAGCTTGTAGAACAGTGTACAGTAGTCAGTGTAAAGCTTGTAGAACAGTGTAAAGTAGTCAGTGTACAGCTTGTAGAACAGTGTAAAGTAGTCAGTGTACAGCTTGTAGAACAGTGTAAAGTAGTCAGTGTACATCTATAACAGTGTAAAGTAGTCAGTGTACAACTTGTAGAACAGTGTAAAGTAGTCAGTGTACAGATATAACAGTGTAAAGTAAACAGTGTACAGCTTGTAGAACAGTGTAAAGTAATCAGTGTATAGCTTGTAGAACAGTGTACAGTAGTCAGTGTACAGCTTGTAGAACAGTGTACAGTAGTCAGTATACAACTTGTAGAACATTGTACAGTAGTCAGTGTACAGATATAACAGTGTAAAATAGTCAGTGTACAGCTTGTAGAACAGTGTAAAGTAGTCAGTGTACAGCTTATAGAACAGTGTAAAGTAGTCAGTGTACAGCTTGTAGAACAGTGTACAGTAGTCCGTGTACAGCTTGTAGAACAGTGTAAAGTAGTCAGTGTACAGCTTGTAGAACAGTGTAAAGTAGTCAGTGTACAGCTTATAGAACAGTGTAAAGTAGTCAGTGTACTGATTGTAGAACAGTGTAAAGTAGTCAGTGTACAGCTTATAGAACAGTGTAAAGTAGTCAGTGTACAGCTTGTAGAACAGTGTAAAGTAGTCAGTGTACGGCTTGTAGAACAGTGTAAAGTAGTCCGTGTACAGCTTGTAGAACAGTGTACAGTAGTCCGTGTACAGCTTGTAGAACAGTGTAAAGTAGTCAGTGTACAGCTTGTATAACAGTGTAATGTAGTCAGTGTACAGCTTGTATAACAGTGTAAAGTAGTCCGTGTACAGCTTATAGAACAGTGTAAAGTAGTCAGTGTACAGCTTGTAGAACAGTGTAAAGTAGTCAGTGTACAGCTTGTAGAACAGTGTACAGTAGTCCGTGTACAGCTTGTAGAACAGTGTAAAGTAGTCAGTGTACAGCTTGTAGAACAGTATAAAGTAGTCAGTGTACAGCTTATAGAACATTGTACAGTAGTCAGTGTACAGATATAACAGTGTAAAGTAGTCAGTGTACAGCTTGTAGAACAGTGTAAAGTAGTCAGTGTACAGCTTATAGAACAGTGTAAAGTAATCAGTGTATAGCTTGTAGAACAGTGTACAGTAGTCAGTGTACAGATATAACAGTGTAAAGTAGTCAGTGTACAGATATAACAGTGTAAAGTAGTCAGTGTACAGCTTGTAGAACAGTGTAAAGTAGTCAGTGTACAGCTTGTAGAACAGTGTACAGTAGTCAGTGTACAGCTTGTAGAACAGTGTAAAATAGTCAGTGTACAGCTTATAGAACAGTGTAAAGTAGTCAGTGTACAGCTTGTAGAACAGTGTAAAGTAGTCAGTGTACAGCTTTTAGAACAGTGTAAAGTAGTCAGTGTACAGCTTGTAGAACAGTGTAAAGTAGTCAGTGTACAGCTTATAGAACAGTGTAAAGTAGTCAGTGTACTGATTGTAGAACAGTGTAAAGTAGTCAGTGTACAGCTTATAGAACAGTGTAAAGTAGTCAGTGTACAGCTTGTAGAACAGTGTAAAGTAGTCAGTGTACGGCTTGTAGAACAGTGTAAAGTAGTCCGTGTACAGCTTGTAGAACAGTGTACAGTAGTCCGTGTACAGCTTGTAGAACAGTGTAAAGTAGTCAGTGTACAGCTTGTATAACAGTGTAATGTAGTCAGTGTACAGCTTGTATAACAGTGTAAAGTAGTCAGTGTACAGCTTATAGAACAGTGTACAGTAGTCAGTGTACAGCTTGTAGAACAGTGTAAAGTAGTCAGTGTACGGCTTGTAGAAAAGTGTAAAGTAGTCCGTGTACAGCTTGTAGAACAGTGTACAGTAGTCCGTGTACAGCTTGTAGAACAGTGTAAAGTAGTCAGTGTACAGCTTGTATAACAGTGTAATGTAGTCAGTGTACAGCTTGTATAACAGTGTAAAGTAGTCAGTGTACAGCTTATAGAACAGTGTACAGTAGTCAGTGTACAGCTTGTTGAACTGTATAAAATAGTCAGTGTACAGCTTGTAGAACAGTGTAAAGTAGTCAGTGTACAGCTTATAGAACAGTGTAAAGTAGTCAGTGTACAGCTTGTAGAACAGTGTACAGTAGTCAGTGTACAGCTTGTTGAACTGTGTAAAATAGTCAGTGTACAGCTTGTAGAACAGTGTAAAGTAGTCAGTGTACAGCTTGTAGAACAGTGTAAAGTAGTCAGTGTACAGCTTATAGAACAGTGTACAGTAGTCAGTGTACAGCTTGTAGAACAGTGTAAAGTAGTCAGTGTACAGCTTGTAGAATAGTGTACAGTAGTCAGTGTACAGCTTGTAGAACAGTGTAAAGTAGTCAGTGTACAGCTTATAGAACAGTGTAAAGTAGTCAGTGTACAGCTTACAGAACAGTGTAAAGTAGTCAGTGTACAGCTTGTAGGACAGTGTAAAGTAGTCAGTGTACAGCTTGTACACGTGTACAGTAGTCAGTGTACAGCTTATAGAACAGTGTAAAGTAGTCAGTGTACATCTTATAGAACAGAGTAAAGTAGTCAGTGTACAGCTTGTATAACAGTGTAAAGTAGTCAGTGTACATCTTATAGAACAGAGTAAAGTAGTCAGTGTACAGCTTGTAGAACAGTGTACAGTAGTCAGTGTACAGCTTGTAGAACAGTGTAAAGTAGTCAGTGTACAGCTTGTAGAACAGTGTACAGTAGTCAGTGTACAGCTTGTAGAACAGTGTACAGTAGTCAGTGTACAGCTTGTAGAACAGTGTAAAGTAGTCAGTGTACAGCTTTTAGAACAGTGTAAAGTAGTCAGTGTACAGCTTGTAGAACAGTGTAAAGTAGTCAGTGTACAGCTTATAGAACAGTGTAAAGTAGTCAGTGTACATCTTATAGAACAGAGTAAAGTAGTCTGTGTACAGCTTGTAGAACAGTGTACAGTAGTCAGTGTACAGCTTGTAGAACAGTGTAAAGTAGTCAGTGTACAGCTTGTAGAACAGTGTAAAGTAGTCAGTGTACAGCTTGTAGAACAGTGTACAGTAGTCAGTGTACAGCTTGTAGAACAGTGTACAGTAGTCAGTGTACAGACTGTAGAACAGTGTAAAGTAGTCAGTGTACAGCTTATAGAACAGTGTAAAGTAGTCAGTGTACAGCTTGTAGAACAGTGTAAAGTAGTCAGTGTACAGCTTGTATAACAGTGTAAAGTAGTCAGTGTACAGCTTGTAGAACAGTGTACAGTAGTCAGTGTACAGCTTGTAGAACAGTGTACAGTAGTCAGTGTACAGATTGTTGAACAGTGTAAAGTAGTCAGTGTACAGCTTGTAGAACAGTGTACAGTAGTCAGTGTACAGCTTGTAGAACAGTGTAAAGTAGTCAGTGTACAGCTTGTAGAACAGTGTAAAGCAGTCAGTGTACAGCTTGTAGAACAGTGTAGAGTAGTCAGTTTACAGATTGTAGAACAGTGTACAGTAGTCAGTGTACAGCTTGTAGAACAGTGTACAGTAGTCAGTGTACAGCTTGTAGAACAGTGTAAAGTAGTCAGTGTACAGCTTGTAGAACAGTGTACAGTAGTCAGTGTACAGCTTGTAGAACAGTGTAAAGTAGTCAGTGTACAGCTTGTAGAACAGTGTAAAGTAGTCAGTGTACAGCTTATAGAACAGTGTAAAGTAGTCAGTGTACAGCTTATAGAACAGTGTAAAGTAGTCAGTGTACAGCTTGTAGAACAGTGTAAAGTAGTCAGTGTACAGCTTGTACACGTGTACAGTAGTCAGTGTACAGCTTATAGAACAGTGTAAAGTAGTCAGTGTACATCTTATAGAACAGAGTAAAGTAGTCAGTGTACAGCTTGTATAACAGTGTAAAGTAGTCAGTGTACATCTTATAGAACAGAGTAAAGTAGTCAGTGTACAGCTTGTAGAACAGTGTACAGTAGTCAGTGTACAGCTTGTAGAACAGTGTAAAGTAGTCAGTGTACAGCTTGTAGAACAGTGTAAAGTAGTCAGTGTACAGCTTATAGAACAGTGTAAAGTAGTCAGTGTACATCTTATAGAACAGAGTAAAGTAGTCAGTGTACAGCTTGTATAACAGTGTACAGTAGTCAGTGTACAGCTTGTAGAACAGTGTAAAGTAGTCAGTGTACAGCTTGTAGAACAGTGTAAAGTAGTCAGTGTACAGCTTGTAGAACAGTGTACAGTAGTCAGTGTACAGCTTGTAGAACAGTGTACAGTAGTCAGTGTACAGACTGTAGAACAGTGTAAAGTAGTCAGTGTACAGCTTATAGAACAGTGTAAAGTAGTCAGTGTACAGCTTGTAGAACAGTGTAAAGTAGTCAGTGTACAGCTTGTATAACAGTGTACAGTAGTCAGTGTACAGCTTGTAGAACAGTGTACAGTAGTCAGTGTACAGATTGTTGAACAGTGTAAAGTAGTCAGTGTACAGCTTGTAGAACAGTGCAAAGTAGTCAGTGTACAGATTGTTGAACAGTGTACAGTAGTCAGTGTACAGCTTGTAGAACAGTGTACAGTAGTCAGTGTACAGCTTGTAGAACAGTGTAAAGTAGTCAGTGTACAGCTTGTAGAACAGTGCAAAGTAGTCAGTGTACAGATTGTAGAACAGTGTACAGTAGTCAGTGTACAGCTTGTAGAACAGTGTAAAGTAGTCAGTGTACAGCTTGTAGAACAGTGCAAAGTAGTCAGTGTACAGATTGTAGAACAGTGTACAGTAGTCAGTGTACAGCTTGTAGAACAGTGTAAAGTAGTCAGTGTATGGCTTGTAGAACAGTGTACAGTACTCAGTGTAAAGCTATAACAGTAAAAAGTAGTCAGTGTACAGCTTGTAGAACAGTGTAAAGTAGTCAGTGTATGGCTTGTAGAACAGTGTACAGTAGTAAGTGTACGGCTTGTAGAACAGTGTAAAGTAGTCAGTGTACGGCTTGTAGAACAGTGTACAGTAGTAAGTGTACGGCTTGTAGAACAGTGTAAAGTAGTCAGTGTACAGCTTGTAGAACAGTGTACAGTAGTCAGTGTACAGCTTGTAGAACAGTGTAAAGTAGTCAGTGTATGGCTTGTAGAACAGTGTACAGTACTCAGTGTAAAGCTATAACAGTAAAAAGTAGTCAGTGTACAGCTTGTAGAACAGTGTAAAGTAGTCAGTGTATGGCTTGTAGAACAGTGTACAGTAGTAAGTGTACGGCTTGTAGAACAGTGTAAAGTAGTCAGTGTACGGCTTGTAGAACAGTGTACAGTAGTAAGTGTACGGCTTGTAGAACAGTGTAAAGTAGTCAGTGTACAGCTTGTAGAACAGTGTACAGTAGTAAGTGTACGGCTTGTAGAACAGTGTAAAGTAGTAAGTTTACGGCTTGTAGAACAGTGTACAGTAGTCAGTGTACAGCTTGCAGAACAGTGTAAAGTAGTCAGTGTACAGCTTGTAGAACAGTGTACAGTAGTCAGTGTACAGCTTGTAGAACAGTGTACAGTAGTCAGTGTAAAGCTATAACAGTAAAAAGTAGTCAGTGTACAGCTTGTAGAACAGTGTACAGTAGTCAGTGTACGGCTTGTAGAACAGTGTAAAGTAGTCAGTGTACGGCTTGTAGAACAGTGTACAGTAGTCAGTGTACAGCTTGTAGAACAGTGTACAGTAGTAAGTGTACGGCTTGTAGAACAGTGTAAAGTAGTAAGTTTACGGCTTGTAGAACAGTGTACAGTAGTCAGTGTACAGCTTGCAGAACAGTGTAAAGTAGTCAGTGTACAGCTTGTAGAACAGTGTACAGTAGTCAGTGTACAGCTTGTAGAACAGTGTACAGTAGTCAGTGTAAAGCTATAACAGTGTACAGTAGTCAGTGTACAGTTTGTAGAACAGTGTAAAGTAGTAAGTGTACGGCTTGTAGAACAGTGTAAAGTAGTAAGTGTACGGCTTGTAGAACAGTGTACAGTAGTCAGTGTACGGCTTGTAGAACAGTGTAAAGTAGTCAGTGTACGGCTTGTAGAACAGTGTCATAGTCTGTAAACTGCGGTACAGTTCAAAAACATACAACATAATGACTTATGTATGATATACAGATTTAAAATTATTTGTATTGTACAGAGAGTAACTTTGCATCTCATCATATGGATCATATGGATGTCTTAACAGTTGTAACCAAGTCAAATCTTACTAAATGAAAGGTTACAGTATATTCTTCAGATGAGTCTCTGTACAACACAAGCAAATTAAGGTCTGTATGGATGGATGGATTTTTTTTTTATAGTAATTCATTACTTTTAATAAATATCATACCAAGGTAAAGACTGTAGTACGTGTATAAGATGTGTTTGAATAAACTACAGGTGATATTATTTTGCAGCAGGTTCGTGTGTGTGTCAGTAAAGTTTTAGGAGGTTTTGGAGGTCTGTATGTATGTCTGCATTGTTTACCACAGCTCTGACACCTCACATTTTTGCACGCTGTAGTTTTGACAATAATGTAGCCATATGAATTGGTGCCAATACTGTGAATCCATGTACCTAATCTGACTCAGCAGAATCTGTGTCAGCAGTCCAGGCTGGTGGAGGTGGTGTAAAGGGGGAATGTTTTCTTGGCACACTTAATACAGATCTGCCATCACCTAAATGACTGTTTGAAAACTGTTGATGACCAGGTGCATCCACAACTCAGTGGTTCTGTTTTGTTGCCTGCATGTATATCAGCATCTGATTAGAAACCTGTTCTTACCTGTTTCACGTTTTATTAAGGTGAACATGTGGTGACTTGGAATTCATGAAAAAAATAAATAAATAAATAAAATGTGTTTGAGAGAAATTACCCAACACTGACATGAAATCAAATGCCATTCATTAGACAACACAGCAGTAGCACATGAGATGGGGTAATGGGATTATAGCAAACACAGGTGGGAGTTGACGAGGACCACATGCATAGCCCAAAGTAGGCAGGTGTGGGTGGGCATGGTGTGTGGTTGAAACAAATAGGTGTGAGCAAGAAATTATGAGACACTCTCGGAGAGTAGAGAGATAAAGTTTGATCTGTTTCTTCTAGACTGGTAAGGAGTGAAGAGGGAGGAGGAAGGACTGTGCTGTGTGCTCCAGTGGCTCCATTAAAATTTCAATTAGCTCCATTAAAAGATGCCACAGCTCCACCTGTGCAATGTTGCGATGTTAAAAAACTCTACTTCAAAGTTTTGTCTATTTCAGTTTATCAAGACTCAGAAGAACTTTCATCGTTCTGGCATCTATCGTTCCCCTTTTATCCTCCCTCGTTTCTTTACTACAGTATAAGAAAAATACTGGCTAACAAGCCGGACAACTGTTTGGACTCCTCTGGGTCCAAAATACTTATTGTTAGCATGTTAACTGTTAGCTTCCCTGTACTTTTTTTTATTTTTGGTCCCTGAAGTTAGTCAGTATTTCATTATGTGTTACTCTTCTGATGCTCCTAAGTAGAGGAGAACAAAGCCAGTGACGGAGAAGCAGAGATTAGAAACACACTCCTATTTTCTCAATCTTACCTTTCAGGCCTTCCATACAAGATTCATGTGATTTACTATGAGAAAGTTTTTGAATATCCTGATTAAACTCTTACCTGTCAGTAGATGATTCACTGTGAGATTCACTACAGGAACATTGTTACAGCAATAAATCCCAGAGTCAGAGAGAGTGACGTTCCTTATCAGCAGTGAGGAATTATCTGTTACACTGTATCTGTTTTCTGGATCAGACCTGGATTTCTGGGTGATTTTTCCATTTTCAGCCCAGAGGATAATTGATCTTCTATCAGACCTTTGTTCCCAGACCACTGTACCCTTATTCTCACAGTCCAGGACAACGTCTCCACCCTGTGTGGCAGTCTGACTGACTATTACGGTCAATCAAGCAAGAAAGAAGATTCTCAACTGAAATACATCAGTACATATATAACAATCCAGAATAAACATCATATATAACAAAACATCCAGAATAAGTTCAATAACTCTGAATTACAGCTACAGTCTCAGAACAGGACACATTAGATATAATGACTAGACTTGATTTGACCTCATATGAATAAATAAGAAGCCGTTTGCAGTAAAGATGTCCTGTTACAGCACACAGTACTGTACATTCAGTACATGTTATTCATCGTTCAGCAGGTGTTTTTCAGGAGATCACATATGAGATAATCCACTAATATACAGAAGAAGAACGTCAGGGTGTAATAACAGGAGTTTCCAAAATTGTTTAAAAGCTACAGACAGAATGTGACTCCTAGCAACCACCTGGAACACCTGCTAGACCCACCAACACTGCCCCCATCAGATAAACAGCACTTTGATCTTTGAGAGAGAGGAGAACATCCAAACAAGCTAAATAGCCAACGTCATCGCCGTCACGCCAAAACCTTGTTCCTCAGTTTTTGTTTTTTCTTGGTTTAATTTAAAAATCCACTTTGCGTTGTGTTCAAACTTTACGCTGACCAGATTAACTGAATTGGTCCAAAATGACCTTCATACATTAATACATTAACTTAAATGTTAATTAAGTTAAACAAATGATTTTTCTAGTATGTTATTGTTTTGGAGATACAAGGTTAAAAACAGGCTGCCAATTGGGCCCCATTTAGGAAACCAGTTGGGGCCCTTAAAGATTTGTCCATTGGTTCTATATGGGCCATGTGCATGTTTTTGCCCATGTGGGCCACTTATGGGGACAATGTGGGCTGCAAGAGTCCTCCACTGGCCAGAGTCAAAACAGAAATAACTGTAACCCTTCCGGGACTACAAATGTAGACTAACTGGGTCCCATAACTGTAGTGGTAGCCTAACTGGGCCTCACAATAGTATTTCACCTGGGGCCCACAGCAATAGCCTAACTGGAGCTCATAACTTTAATCCAGATGGGCCCCCAGCTGTAGACTAACTGGAGCCCACAAACTGTCCTATCTGGGCCCATGGCCGTAGCCAAAATGGGGCTCATATTTATAACCCAACCAGGGACCATAGTTATAACCCAACTGGGCACAATGTATCAAAAAATCAAAAAGCCACTACAAGCCCAGGTGAAGCCCATACAGCCCAGATACAAAGAACATGAGGTCCACATGGACATGTTGGCTGGGTCGGTACTTCAGAAATTAAGCACTTGAGCCTCAAAAGGTTGTTGAGCTGCATAAACGGCTACGAGAAAAATAGCTAAACAGCTTAAAATGACCAAAAGTTGTTTAGGAGGGAAATTCAGAAGAAAAGCTAGAAACTGGTGGAACTTTCAGTGGAGATATGATCTGTGGTCAGATGGGATCAGGTGGGTTTCCATAGCTGTGGAGAAATGTAAACAAGTTTAAACTGAGCAGTGACTGGATGTTTCAGCAGGACAGTCTAAAGCACATTAAACCAAAAACAGTTCACTGAGTCTGAAATCTTCTCCGCCGTGTAACAGGGTTTGTGAGGACACGTCAAACACCAGCAGAATGTTGACAAGGACCACATACAAAGCCCAAAGTAGGCAGGTGTGGGTGGGCGTGGCGTGTGGTTGAAGTGGACAGGTGTGGGCAAAAATACTAGAAAATCACAGCCTGGCCTGATAAAGAGAGAGTCTCGGAGAGTAAAGAGATTTTGAT
>CM038702.1:67314008-67341508 GCA_021613375.1 Megaleporinus macrocephalus | reverse complement strand
ACACATTCCTGTAATCACACACTAGATCTAGTTTTGACTTTAGGTGTTGATATACATAATCTTACTGTTCTTCCACAGACTTCAGTAGTTTCAGATCACTACCTAATTTCATATGAATTGAGTCTTAGTAAAAATGTATGTACACCCCGTTATTGCATGAAACGTTCAATAATGCCAAATACATCTCAGAACTTTATTGAAACTCTTCCAGATTTATCAACCATAATTTTTCCATCATCAGACCCAACCGAGCTAGACAGAATAACTGACTGCGTAGAAAATACGCTCCGACTAACTTTAGACAACGTTGCACCTATAAAAATTAAAAAGATGCAACAAAAAAAGCTCGCTCCGTGTACAACAATGAAACACGCACCTTAAGACAGACAGTACGGAAATTAGAACGCAAATGGAGAGTGACCAAGCTAGAGGTATTTCACTCTGCTTGGAAGGACAGCCTTAGCAGGTATAGAAAGACACTTATTAAAACACGCTCAGCATACCTGTCCACACTCATCGAACACAACAAAAACAATCCTAGAGTTTTATTTAGCACCATCGCAAAACTTACCAAAAATCAGGCAGGATCTGAACCTCAAATACCCGCCAACCACAGCAGCAATGATTTCATGGACTTTTTCAATAGCAAAATCGAGAATATTAGACAAAAAGTTCTACCAATACGAGTAACCTATCCTTCATCCGGTTTGGCTCAAACAGCACAAAATGTGATTTTAGAAGAAAGACTAGAAACATTTTCTCCACTACAGCAGACAGAACTAGAAAAACTTATCTCTTCTCAACTTCTGCTACATGCACACTTGATATGATTCCAACAAGCCTATTGAAACAAGTATTACCAGCTATTATTAAACCTATCTTAACTATCATCAACTCTTCTCTTAGTCTGGGTCATGTACCCAAGTCTTTTAAACTAGCTGTGATAAAACCCTTGATAAAGAAGCCAAATCTTGACCCCAGAGAACTGTCCAGTTATAGACCCATTTCCAATTTACCTTTTATCTCTAAGATTTTAGAAAAGGCTGTGGCTCGACAATTCTGTTCTCATCTACATAAGAACAACATATATGAAAAATTCCAATCTGGTTTTAGGCCACATCACAGCACAGAGACAGCTTTAGTTAAGATAACAAATGATCTTCTTCTTGTCTCTGATCAGGGCCACGTATCTCTACTGGTGCTACTAGATCTAAGTGCAGCTTTTGACACTATAGATCACACTATTCTTTTGGACAGGCTAGAAAATATAGTTGGAATCACAGGAACAGCGTTATCCTGGTTCACATCTTACCTTAGTGATCGCTTTCAGTTTGTAAAGATAAATAATGTATCGTCTAACACTACAAAAGTGAAATATGGAGTTCCACAAGGTTCTGTTTTAGGTCCTCTGTTATTTACACTATATATGCTACCATTAGGCTCAGTTATAAATAGACATGGAATTAGTTTCCACTGTTATGCCGATGATACACAACTGTACATATCAGACAAACCAGATGACAAATCCAGATTAAAGAAGATAGAAGATTGTGTAAGAGATATTAGACTTTGGATGCTACAGAACTTCCTTCTTTTAAACCCAGATAAAACGGAAGTTCTCCTCCTCGGCCCAAAGGCTGCTCGGACTAAATGTTCAGATTTAATGTTAAATCTTGCTGATTTCTCTGTAGTTTCTGGTTCAGTAGCCAAAAATCTTGGTGTAACAATTGACTCAGATCTGACGTTTAATCAACACGTAGGTAACATTACAAGAACAGTGTTTCTTCACCTACGAAACATTTCAAAGTTAAGAAATGCGTTATCTGTGTCTGATGCTGAAAAGTTGATACATGCCTTTATAACCTCAAGGCTAGATTACTGTAATGCATTATTGTCAGGATGCTCCAGCAGGAACCTGAATAAACTTCAGTTAGTTCAGAACTCAGCAGCTAAAGTACTAACTAAAACCAGGAAATTCGATCATCAGTCCAGTTTTATCAGCTACACTGGCTTCCTGTTAAATTCCGTATCGACTATAAAATTCTATTACTGACGTATAAAACCCTGCACTGTCTCACACCGGAGTACCTGCAAGATCTAATCTCCTATTATGAACCGCCACGTTCACTCAGATCACAGGATGCTGGTTTTCTAATAGTTCCTAAAATTCAGAAGACTACAATGGGGGGAAGAGCTTTTTCCTACAAAGCCCCAAAATTGTGGAATAATCTCCCAGTTAATGTTCGGGACTCTGACACAGTCTCAATATTTAAGTCTAGACTAAAAACATACTTGTTTAGTGTAGCTTTTGGTAATTAATCTTCTCTTTTAGATAAAGGCAGGAGATCTGGGGGTTCTTGGACACAGAGGTTTATGGTAAACTGAGATGTTGGTGCTGTTGTTCCACCACTTCACGCGATCACACAGGTTTGTTGACGGTGGAGTGGGGGGACCCCAGTGTCTCAGGGTACTCTCATGTCCATGTTACCTTCTGGTTCTCTCCTTTTAGTTTAGGCTGTCATAGTTAGATCTGCCGGAGTCACCAACCACACTCTAAAATTCTGAAAATTCATATTCTCTACAGTCTTACTCCTGAGCCCAACTAACTCTTTCTCTTTACTCTTCCTGAGGAAATGACTGTCCTCCTGTCTGTTGAAGGCTGTTGAAGGACTGATCATCGGGCCATCACCCCACCATCACCAGCCAGCTCACCTGTCCATTTACTGCTACACCCTCAGTTACATCACTGTGCCATCCAGATGCACCAGCACTGAGATAGGATGGGACTGTTTCAGCTCACGCCCACTTTACATAAAGACTGTCATAGACTGCCTCAGCCAGAGACTGCCTCAGTCATAGACTGCCTCAGTCATACACTGCCTCTATCTGTGCAGCTTCTAAAGCTTTGCTATCCAGATTTCAAACAGAGACTCCTTTCTTTGGTATTTAGTTCAAACTGTAAATACTGTTTGACCAGAGGAGGATGGGTCTCCCCTTGTGAGTCTGGTTCCTCCCAAGGTTTCTTCCTCCAGTTGAGGGAGTTTTTCCTTGCCACTGTTGCCTCTGGCTTGCTCACTGGGGGATATATGTTATAACTGTTTTCAAAACTCTGTAAAGCTGCTTTGAGACAACATCGTTGTAAAAAGCGCTATATAAATAAAATTGACTTGACTTGACTTGACTCATCCACGACTCCAGGTGAATCATGGGATAGCACAGTGTGCTGTGTTCGCCTACATAAAAATGGCTGCTGATTCAGTAGGTGATCCAGATACCGTTCACCTACTACTCAATACCTACTGAGTATTCAGACATACTGGCCACGCTCGCCCGATTTCTGATTTGGGGTCCGGAAGCTTGGAGGTTTCGGGGGAGACTGTAGGAGTGACAGTATGAATGTAATTCAGTTCCTTCAGCAGCAATCTTGATTTATCTTAATGAAGTACTGAGCAGTCAAAGCAGGTATTAGATGAGAACTGTAAATAATACTGGGTTGTTTAGGAGAAGCTTGGAAAGGGTTAAATAAACATACTGACGTATGTAAAAGCACTACTTACTGTGTTAATACTGTTTAATATTTAGATAATAAAGTGTTTAGATGAATAAATAAAAGTTCCTGTCTCAGAAAAATAGCTTTTTATTTATAATAATGTCCCCAAGAAAAAAAAAGTTTGTGAACTCTTGTTCTGTGTTTCTGTATAAATTTGACCTAAAACAACATTAGAGTTTCCTAAAAGTAGAGAACTCAGTTAAACAGCTGAAGCTACACTAGTCAAAGTCAGATCTTAATAACGAGGTTTGTGAGAAACATCAGAACACCAGCTGTTGACGCTCATCAGACTAGACATCTCTAAAGAGTTCGGACTCCACAGTCAGATTGACTGTGCATAAATGGATCAAATTCAAGACCATCGTTAGCCCCCCGAAAATTAGCCGCTGACAAAGAGTACTCCAAGAGCAAAGTGTGTAATAGTCTGTGAGGTCACACCGGAAACCAGGGTCGACTTCTAAGCAGCTGAAGCCTCTCTCACAGTGACTAATGCTAATGTCCATGAGTCCACCACCAGGAGAACGCTGAACAGTGGTGTGCATGGCAGGAGAAACTCACTGCTCTCCTAAAAGAACACCACTGCACATCAGCCGTTTGCTGAAGACCATATGGATGACGCAGACGGGTACTGGGACAATGTTTAGTGGACAGATGAGACCAGCATAGATCTTTTTGGTTTAAACAAGAAGCTTTATGTTTGGAGAAATGAAAACAGTCCAGCATAAGAAACCTGATCTTATCTGTAAAACATGGTGGTGGGAGTATCAGGTTTGGGCCTGTTTTGCTGCAGGACGGCTGCACATTATTGGTGGAACTGTGACACCCTGAATGTGTGCTCACATTTATTTATAATTTTTTTGTTTGTTTTCTTCTGACTTTAATTTAAGTTGTTATTAAAACTACCACCTGCAGGGGGAGCTAGAATGGGTGGGGGAGCAGATGCCAGGCAGTGGTTTTAGGGAAACGCTCTCAGATGGATTTGAGAGCTTAAAACAGCAACGCTGCCTTCATACACATTGTTGTTCTGTATAATTAATGTTATGATGTGAAATACTGATTTTGTGCTTACAAGAGGGTGTGTTTATTAACTATGTTACAGCTGAGAGTTGTAATGGCAGATGCTTGTTCAAGGTAATTCCTTTATTCAGCTTTAGAACTGTTAATTTATCAGTGAAATCGCGAGTCATATAATGCTGTAGGAGACTAAAAGGAGCATTTAAGTAAGAGCATTTCTATTAGCGCTAACAAAAAAAAGTGTGAATGCTCCGTTAACTCAGTTAGCTCCGCTAGCGCTAGCTTATGTAGTTAATAAATAAGCACCTAGCCTAACCTCCCCTTCAGCTATTACTGATCTGCTAGCACTAGTT
Source organism: Megaleporinus macrocephalus (assembly GCA_021613375.1). NCBI lineage: Eukaryota > Metazoa > Chordata > Actinopteri > Characiformes > Anostomidae > Megaleporinus > Megaleporinus macrocephalus. The sequence goes on along the minus strand of CM038702.1, from coordinate 67,336,591 downwards.
TAGTTGATTAATAAATAAGCACCGAGCCTCCGCTAGCACTAGCCGATTTAGCTAATAAATAAGCACCTAGCCACCGCTAGCTCCAGCCATTATTCTTTGCTAACGGTTAGCCTTTCAAGGTATATTTCTCTGAATCTCAGGACAGCATGGATCATACAGCAGGACAACAAACCCCAAACACACAAGTGGTTCTACCAAGGACGGTAAAAGTAGAATAAAGTCAATGTTTGGAGTGACCGAGTCACTCCAGACACAGTTCCAGACCATAATCCTACAGAAATGTTGGACCTGAAGGGAAAGCTTCATGTGAGGAAACCCACCAACATCCTAGAGCTGGGGCTGTTCTGCTCAGAGTAACAGGATAAAACTCCTCCGAGCTGATGTTTAGGATCAACAGTTACCGGAAACGTTTATCTACAGCATATGTGTCAACCTCAAGGCCCGCCATGTCCTTTTGTGTGGCCTGCAAGAGCTTGAAAGGTCTTAGTGTCTAAAAATAAATAGGTCAGAAGCGTGCTTTGATCAAAAACTACATTTCCCACAATGCATGTCGACTGTGTTACGGCTTACTGCCACTAGAGGACAGTGTAGCCATTGATGTGATAACCCGGCCGATCCCATAATGTCCAGAAAAAGAAAAGTTGATGCAGATGAACGACTGTTCAACAAAGATGGGAAGGTGAACACGTTCGTGCTTTAAGGCGAAAGACCGGTACGTCGGTTATTAAAGAGACAATCTACGCCGGCATTTTCACACCAAGCACGGAGCTCAGTACGGCAAAGCTAGCCTTCAAGAAAAGCAACAGACTGCACAAGAATTAAAAGTTAAACTGAAGTCGCAGCAGAATCTGTTCACGAAAGCCAGAAACAACACGGCAGTGAAAGCTAGCTTTACTGTGGCTGAAGAAATCGCCCAAGTGTTTTTCAGAGGGAGCGTTTTTGAAGCATGTGTAGTTACTGTTGATGAAACAGATATGTGTAGTTGATGAAACACAGATATGTGTAGTTACTGTTGATGAAACACAGATATGTGTAGTTACTGTTGATGAAACACAGATATGTGTAGTTACTGTTGATGAAACACAGATATGTGTAGTTGCTGTTGATGAAACACAGATATGTGTAGTTACTGTTGATGAAACACAGATATGTGTAGTTGCTGTTGATGAAACACAGATATGTGTAGTTACTGTTGATGAAACACAGATATGTGTAGTTGCTGTTGATGGAACACAGATATGTGTAGTTGCTGTTGATGAAAGCACAGATATGTGTAGTTGCTGTTGATGAAACAGATATGTGTAGTTGATGTTGATGAAAGCACAGATATGTGTAGTTGCTGTTGATGAAACACAGATACGTGTAGTTACTCATGATGAAACACAGATATGTGTAGTTACTGTTGATGAAACACAGATATGTGTAGTTGCTGTTGATGAAACAGATATGTGTAGTTGTTGATGAAACAGATATGGGTAGTTGTTGTTGATGAAACAGATATGGGTAGTTGCTGTTGATGAAACACAGATATGTGTAGTTACTGTTGATGAAACACAGATATGTGTAGTTGATGTTGATGAAACACAGATATGTGTAGTTGCTGTTGATGAAGCACAGATATGTGTAGTTGCTGTTGATGAAAGCACAGATATATGTAGTTGCTGTTGATGAAAGCACAGATATGTGTAGTTGCTGTTGATGAAACACAGATATGTGTAGTTACTGTTGATGAAACACAGATGTGTGTAGTTGATGTTGATGAAAGCACAGATATGTGTAGTTGCTGTTGATGAAAGCACAGATATGTGTAGTTGTTGTTGATGAAACAGATATGTGTAGTTGCTGTTGATGAAAGCACAGATATGTGTAGTTACTGTTGCTGAAAGTCATTAGTTTGATTGAAGGCTGTTTTTTATGTCACACATGTTCTTAGCAGCTCACAAATTTTGATTTTATACTAATTAAGCCTCATTTCAGATTGTCAAACGTTTTGATCAAAGTTAATATTATAACTTGACACTTGTGGTGTAGTAGTTAGTATGGTGGTGTAGTGGTTAGTACAGTGGTGTAGTGGTTAGTATGGTGGTGTAGTGGTTAGTACGGTGGTGTAGTGGTCAGTACTGTGGTGTAGTGGTCAGTACGGTGGTGTAGTGGTTAGTACAGTGGTGTAGTGGTTAGTACAGTGGTGTAGTGGTTAGTATGGTGGTATAGTGGTTAGTATGGTGGTGTAGTGGTTAGTATGGTGGTGTAGTGGTTAGTATTGTGGTGTAGTGGTTAGTACAGTGGTGTAGTGGTTAGTATGGTGGTGTAGTGGTTAGTACGGTGGTGTAGTGGTCAGTACTGTGGTGTAGTGGTCAGTACGGTGGTGTAGTGGTTAGTACGGTGTTGTAGTGGTTAGTATGGTGGTGTAGTGCTTAATATTGTGGTGTAGTGGTTAGTACGGTGGTGTAGTGGTTAGTACGGTGGTGTAGTGGTTAGTATGGTGGTGTAGTGGTTAGTACGGTGGTGTAGTGGTTAGTTCGGTGGTGTAGTGGTTAGTTCGGTGGTGTAGTGGTTAGTAAGGTAGTGTAGTGGTTAGTATGGTGGTGTAGTGGTTAGTACAGTGGTGTAGTGGTTAGTTCGGTGGTGTAGTGGTTAGTTCGGTGGTGTAGTGGTTAGTATGGTGGTGTAGTGGTCAGTATGGTGGTGTAGTGGTCAGTATGGTGGTGTAGTGGTTAGTACGGTGGTGTAGTGGTTAGTATGGTGGTGTAGTAGTTAGTACGGTGGTGTAGTGGTTAGTATGGTGGTGTAGTGGTTAGTATGGTGGTGTAGTGGTTAGTATGGGGGTGTAGTGGTTAGTACGGTCGTGTAGTGGTTAGTACGGTGGTGTAGTAGTTAGTACGGTGGTGTAGTGGTTAGTATGGTGGTGTAGTAGTTAGTACGGTGGTGTAGTGGTTAGTATGGTGGTGTAGTGGTTAGTATGGTGGTGTAGTGGTCAGTACGGTGGTGTAGTGGTTAGTATGGTGGTGTAGTGGTTAGTATGGTGGTGTAGTGGTCAGTACGGTGGTGTAGTGGTTAGTGTGGTGGTGTAGTGGTTAGTACGGTGGTGTAGTGGTCAGTACGGTGGTGTAGTGGTTAGTATGGTGGTGTAGTGGTCAGTATGGTGGTGTAGTGGTTAGTAGTTGGGGCCAACACACACTCACACCTATGGGCAGTTTCAGTTATTTTGGAGCGTTTCTATTGGTCCATTAGTTGTAAAATTTTTACACTATTTGATATTAAAGCTACATTTTAATGCAACTAAAATAAACTGCTAAATTAACAAAATCCCAACAAATTAATTCACTGTTAAAAAAAATAATGGTTCAGGTCACTTCTACCTGCACACTTTCTCTTTCACACAAACACATCCAAACCAGCAAACAACAACATTTACATCAAGACAAGTACTTTGCATGGTGTCCAGCGCTGCCATAGGTGGACTGAATGTGACTGATTCAATAATTAAATAATTGGATGGATATAAATAAAACACTCTGGCACACCTACTTACACAAGTTTACATTAATAATAGAATTTACTAACATAAAAATAAGAGTCCTCAAAGTTTACCAACTGCTACTTTGACCAATGTGGGCCTTTAGAACGAAGTACACGAATAACTGCTGTTCATGATTTTAACCACCAGGTGTCAGTAATGCACAGCCTTGAGAAATATTCAAAACAAGCAGCTTCAAAGAGCTTTAATTCGGCATCACTAGTCCATGTCAGGCCTGCCCGCGGACCAACCTGACCCTACACTGTGACGTGCAGGGTCTCCAAGATGAGGCTAGTGAACTGTCGAAGTGTCCAGATAGTGCTTCTAAGGAGGACATTCACATTAAACACTCTGTCCACTCACTATCCACTCCATTAGACACTCCTGCTACTTGCTGGTCCACCTTGTAGATGTAAAGTCAGAGACAGTAGATCATCTGCTGCTGCACAGTGTGTGTTCCTCTAGTTCTTCATCAGTGGATCAGTTGATGTTTGATATGTAAACAGAGTCATTTAGAGTGGGTTTTGGTGTGAAGTGGTTCAGATGTTGTTCATAGTGTTAGTGATGGTAACCAGACGTCACCATGTCTACAACACTAATACACATATTTTATATACTATCAAACCCGCCAGTGAGCCTACATGTGTCTCCTGAGTGTCTATATGGAATGTAGATGATAGAATAATCATAAATCTAAAGTAATACATTTTGTTTGTGGGCTATTTTGCCTCATCGCTCCTGCATGTATCCCTCCACCATCAAAAAAATGCCTTTTAGGCCCAAATACCTTAAAACTATTATAAACCAGTGTCTCTGATATCAGACAGCACAGACCAGCATATGTTATATATCCATCCATTATCTTGGGGGGTCACGGGGGGGCTTGAGCCAATCCCAGTATCATCGGGAGAAGGTGGGTGCACTATGGACAGGTCACCAGTCCATCGCATGGCCAACACACACTCACGCACACACTCACACCTACAGGCAGTTTAGAGTGAGGATCAACCCAACATATGTGTGTTTGGACTGTGGGAGGAAACTGGAGTACCTGGAGGAAACCCACTCAAGCACGGAGAGACCATATACACTCCACACAGAACCACCCGGACCGGGAATCCAACCCAGATCATCTTACTGTGAGGAGACAGTGCTGACCACTACACCACCTTACTGACCACTACACCACCATACTAACCACTACACCACCGTACTGACCACTACACCACCATACTAACCACTACACCACCATACTAACCACTACACCACCATACTAACCACTACACCACCGTACTAACCACTACACCACCATACTAACCACTACACCACCATACTAACCACTACACCACCATACTAACCACTACACCACCATACTAACCACTACACCACCATACTAACCACTACACCCACCATACTAACCACTACACCACCGTACTAACCACTACACCACCGTACTAACCACTACACCACCGTACTGACCACTACACCACCGTACTAACCACTACACCACCATACTAACCACTACACCACCATACTAACCACTACACCACCGTACTAACCACTACACCACCATACTAACCACTACACCACCATACTAACCACTACACCACCGTACTAACCACTACACCACCATACTAACCACTACACCACCATACTAACCACTACACCACCATACTAACCACTACACCACCATACTAACCACTACACCACCGTACTGACCACTACACCACCGTACTAACCACTACACCACCATACTGACCACTACACCACCATACTAACCACTACACCACCATACTAACCACTACACCACCGCACTAAACCACTACACCACCATACTAACCACTACACCACCATACTAACCACTACACCACCATACTGACGACTACACCACCGTACTAACCACTACACACCACCGTACTAACCACTACACCACCATACTAACCACTACACCACCGCACTAACCACTACACCACCATACTAACCACTACACCACCGTACTAACCACTACACCACCGTACTAACCACTACACCACCATACTAACCACTACACCACCGTACTAACCACTACACCACCGCACTAACCACTACACCACTATACTAACCACTACACCACCGTACTAACCACTACACCACCGTACTAACCACTACACCACCATACTAACCACTACACCACCATACTAACCACTACACCACCATACTGACGACTACACCACCGTACTGACCACTACACCACCATACTAACCACTACACCACCATACTAACCACTACACCACCGTACTAACCACTACACCACCATACTAACCACTACACCACCATACTAACCACTACACCACCATACTAACCACTACACCACCATACTAACCCACTACACCACCGTACTAACCACTACACCACCATACTGACGACTACACCACCATACTAACCACTACACCACCGTACTAACCACTACACCACCATACTAACCACTACACCACCATACTGACCACTACACCACCGTACTAACCTCTACACCATCGTACTAACAACTACACCACCATACTAACCACTACACCACCGTACTAACCACTACACCACCGTACTGACCACTACACCACCATACTAACCTCTACACCATCGTACTAACCACTACACCACCATACTAACCACTACACCACCATACTGACCACTACACCACCGTACTGACCACTACACCACCATACTAACCACTACACCACCGTACTAACCACTACACCACCGTACTAACCACTACACCACCATACTAACCACTACACCACCATACTAATCACTACACCACCATACTAACTACTACACCACCATACTAACCACAACACCACCATTCTAACCACTACACCACCGTACTAACCACTACACCACCGTACTAACCACTACACCACCGTACTAACTACTACCACACCATTCTAACCACTACACCACCGTACTAACCACTACACCACCATACTAACCACTACACCACCGTACTAACCACTACACCACCATACTAACCACTACACCACCGTACTAACCACTACACCACCATACTAACCACTACACCACCGTACTAACCACTACACCACCATACTGACGACTACACCACCATACTAACCACTACACCACCGTACTAACCACTACACCACCATACTAACCACTACACCACCATACTGACCACTACACCACCGTACTAACCTCTACACCATCGTACTAACAACTACACCACCATACTAACCACTACACCACCGTACTAACCACTACACCACCGTACTGACCACTACACCACCATACTAACCTCTACACCATCGTACTACCACTACACCACCATACTAACCACTACACCACCATACTGACCACTACACCACCGTACTGACCACTACACCACCATACTAACCACTACACCACCGTACTAACCACTACACCACCGTACTAACCACTACACCACCATACTAACCACTACACCACCATACTAATCACTACACCACCATACTAACTACTACACCACCATACTAACCACAACACCACCATTCTAACCACTACACCACCGTACTAACCACTACACCACCATACTAACCACTACACCACCGTACTAACTACTACACCACCATTCTAACCACTACACCACCGTACTAACCACTACACCACCATACTAACCACTACACCACCGTACTAACCACTACACCACCATACTAACCACTACACCACCATACTAACCACTACACCACCGTACTAACCACTACACCACCGTACTAACCACTACACCACCGTACTGCCGGTAGAATAATCATAAATCTGAAATAATATATTTTCTTTGGGGACTATTTTACCTCACTGCGCCCTGCGTGTATCCCTCCACCACGAACAGTTTTATATTTTAAAAAATCCACTTTAGGCCCAAAAATCTTCTCAGAACTATCATAAAACTATGTCTCAGACATCAGACAGCGCACCCTGCTGGAAACCCAGCACAGACCAGCATATGTTATATAATTATATCAAAAACAGACCATTAATAAAAATGAAAATACAAGATGTATATATAATGCTGACCAAAACCAGCCTATCACCTCTGTCCAAAGAAAAAACGAGGATCTCCAAAAAAGTAACTTCACAGTAGAGATCGAAAACTGTCTGAACTTTCAATGTAAGTCTATGGAACCAGAATTGTTTCTAAGCTATTTTGGAGCATTTCTGTTGGTCGGTTCATCATGAAACTTTCACAGATTGAAATGATGGAGAAAAATAAAAATGGAGATACATGGGTTTTTTTTGGACAGCAACGATATGCTGTACTTAGGAGCTGGTCTTCTCCGCGCTTCTGCATAACCCTTTCCTGTAATGACTGTGAAAGCTGGACGCCTGGTTCCATTCACCACCACTGTGAACAGATCTTTCTCTCCAAGTTTCTCTAAAACAGAGCGCTTCACACCGAACCTCTCCACGTGCCTCTGCTCACATCGTCACTGTTTAATTATCCACGTTGTTGGTTGGAGTCCCCCTTTAAGGCATGTCTGCGGTAACCAGACGTCGGCGGAGAATGCGCGTGCGCTCCTATGCGGGGCAGTACGGCAGGGCTTGGTCTCCACACTGATCCCTGACGGGGGAAGCCCTGCCCACGTGCTCACTCTTCCTCCTCCTTCTGTCTGCCGTGCTGGGGATCACGAAGCCCAACTCCCAGGAAGAGTCCACCAGCAGCTCCGACCACAGCGTCCGTCTGTGCAGACCACTGGAGACCCCTGGAGCGAGCGCATCTGCAAACTTCAGCCTATAATCTCCTCATAAACAAGGACTGCATGAAGCTGCTGCGCCTCCTCTCCACCTCCTCCTTCTCCTCTCTAGACCTGTATGAGCTCGACCTCCAGCGTTCCTGAGCCCGAGCTGCGTCCAGCTTCCAGCTATGATCCTGGACAGACTGTCGCGCGCCAGCCTGGTCCTGCGCTCCGCGGTGAGTGCGAGAGTTAAGCAGGAACTCGGGGTCACGTGACTCGGAACTTTCTTGAACTCTGTTGTTGTTGTTTACGTTTGTTTTAGGGGGGCAACACCGAATTAGGCGCGCGCGTTAATGTCAATACTCTGGAGCTTGACCACGTGTGCAGGTCACTTGTGGACGCTGAGCTGACCTTTACTGCTCTACCTCTGGACTGCAGGTCTGGAGGCTCGCCTGAAGCGGGCCTAGTGTGAGGAAGCTGTGTGAGGTAGCTGTGTGAGGAAGCTGTGTGAGGAAGCTGTGTGAGGTAGCTGTGTGAGGAAGCTGTGTGAGGTAGCTGTGTGAGGAAGCTGTGTGAGGAAGCTGTGTGAGGAAGCTGTGTGAGGATGCTGTGTGAGGAAGCTGTGTGAGGTAGCTGTGTGAGGAAGCTGTGTTAAGTAGCTGTGTGAGGTAGCTGTGTGAGGAAGCTGTGTTAAGTAGCTGTGTGAGGAAGCTGTGTGAGGAAGCTGTGTTAAGTAGCTGTGTGAGGTAGCTGTGTGAAGTAGCTGTGTGAAGTAGCTGTGTGAGGAAGCTGTGTGAGGACGCTGTATAAGGACGCTGTGTGAGGTAGCTGTGTGAGGAAGCTGTGTGAGGACGCTGTATAAGGACGCTGTGTGAGGTAGCTGTGTGAGGTAGCTGTGTGAGGAAGCTGTGTGAGGACGCTGTATAAGGACGCTGTGTGAGGTAGCTGTGTGAGGTAGCTGTGTGAGGTAGCTGTGTGAGGTAGCTGTGTGAGGACGCTGTGAGGTAGCTGTGTGAGGAAGCTGTGTGAGGAAGCTGTGTGAGGAAGCTGTGTTAAGTAGCTGTGTTAAGTAGCTGTGTGAGGACGCTGTGAGGAAGCTGTGTGAGGAAGCTGTGTGAGGAAGCTGTGTGAGGAAGCTGTGTTAAGTAGCTGTGTGAGGTAGCTGTGTGAGGAAGCTGTGTGAGGAAGCTGTGTGAGGAAGCTGTGTTAAGTAGCTGTGTTAAGTAGCTGTGTGAGGTAGCTGTGTGAGGAAGCTGTGTGAGGAAGCTGTGTGAGGAAGCTGTGTGAGGAAGCTGTGTGAGGTAGCTGTGTGAGGAAGCTGTGTGAGGAAGCTGTGTGAAGTAGCTGTGTGAGGAAGCTGTGTGAGGAAGCTGTGTTAAGTAGCTGTGTGAGGAAGCTGTGTGAGGTAGCTGTGTGAGGAAGCTGTGTGAGGAAGCTGTGTGAGGTCTCCTCTGTGGACTCACTGTAACTCCTGGAGCTCCATCAGCCTTTTCACTCTCCTGTATCTTCTGTACACTGGTCAGCTGTGGATATACTGGTCCCTACAAACCAGTATATGCTGTATTTGGTATACTGGTCTGCTGGTCAGTAGCCATGGACTTTAATATGCTGGTCACTAACAAAACCAGTATAATCTGTGGTTGATATACTAGTCAGAGGCTGTGGAGGTTAATATACTGGTCACTAACAAAACCAGTTATGCTGTGTTTGGGATACTGGTATGCTGGTCAGCAGCTGTGGAGGTTAATATACTGGTCACTAACAAAACCAGTATATGCTGTGTTTGGGATACTGTTATGCTGATCAGCAGCTTATACTGTGTTTGGTGTGCTGGTCAGAGGCTGTGGAGGGTAATATACTGGTCACTAACAAAACCAGTATATGCTGTGTTTGGGATACTGGTATGCTGGTCAGTAGCCATGGACTTTAATATACTGGTCACTAACAAAACCAGTATAATCTGTGGTTGGTATACTGGTCAGCAGCTGTGGAAGTTAATATGCTGGTCACTAACAAACCAGTATATGCTGTGTTTGGTATGCTGGTCAGCAGAGTTGGAGGTTAATATACTGATCACCAGCAAAACCAGTATATGCTGTGTTAGGGATACTGGTATTCTGGTCAGCAGAAATGGAGGTTAATATGCTGGTCACTAACAAACCAGTATATGCTGGTCACTAACAAAACCAGTATATGCTGTGTTTGGAAAACTGGTATGCTGGCCAGAGGCTATGGATGTCAGTATATTGGTCACTAACAAAACCAGTATAATCTGTGTTTGATATACTGGTCAGAGGCTGTGGAGGTTAATATACTGGTCACTAATAAACCAGTATAATCTGTGTTTGGTATACTGGTCAGAGGCTGTGGAGGTTAATAAACCAATATAATCTGTGTTTGGTATACTGGTCAGAGGCTGTGGAGGTTAATAAACCAGTATAATCTGTGTTTGGTATACTGGTCAGAGGCTGTGGAGGTTAATAAACCAGTATAATCTGTGTTTGGTATACTGGTCAGAGGCTGTGGAGGTTAATATACTGGTCACTAATAAACCAGTATAATCTGTGTTTGGTATACTGGTCAGAGGCTGTGGAGGTTAATAAACCAATATAATCTGGTGTTTGGGTTTACTGGTCAGAGGGCTGTGGGAGGGTTAATAAACCAGTATAATCTGTGTTTGGTATACTGGTCAGAGGCTGTGGAGGTTAATAAACCAGTATAATCTGTGTTTGGTATACTGGTCAGAGGCTGTGGAGGTTAATAAACCAGTATAATCTGTGTTTGGTATACTGGTCTGAGGCTGTGGAGGTTAATAAACCAGTATAATCTGAGTTTGGTATACTGGTCAGAGGCTGTGGAGGTTAATAAACCAGTATAATCTGTGTTTGGTATACTGGTCAGAGGCTGTGGAGGGTTATAAACCAGTATAATCTGTGTTTGGTATACTGGTCAGGAGGCTGTGGAGGGTTAATAAACCAGTATAATCTGTGTTTAGTATACTGGTCAGAGGCTGTGGAGGTTAATAAACCAGTATAATCTGTGTTTGGTATACTGGTCAGAGGCTGTGGAGGTTAATAAACCAGTATAATCTGTGTTTAGTATACTGGTCAGAGGCTGTGGAGGTTAGTACGTTGTCTATAGAAACACAAGTCTCTGTATGATAGTGACTTTAAAGGAGAGAATAGATTCTGTCTGTGTTTTCAATGTAAGTCTATGGAACCGGAACGGTTTCCAGGCTGTTGTGGAGTCTCTGTTGGTTCTGCTGACCTTTACTGTGCTACTCCAGGACTGCAGGTCTGGACGTGAGCCTGAGGTGGACCTAGCGTGTGGAATAGCTTTCCTCTTTAGACTCACTGTAACTGCTGTGGACGTGTTTTAGACACAGAGCCTAAAGCTAAGTTGAGCCTGTTCTCTCTCCTCTATCTTTTCCAGGTCTTGGTGAGACAGGCCTCCTCCTCCTCTTCCTCCTCTACCTCTGTACCTCCTCAGCCGGTGCCTCCTCTCGCCCAGACCCTGCAGAAGTACCTGACCGCCCTGCAGCCTCTCTTGCCGCCCGATGAGCTCGAGCACACCCGCAAGATGGTCCAGCGCTTTGGTAGTCCAGGAGGTCTGGGAGACAAGCTGCAGCAGGGCCTGGAGAAGAGAGCCAGACACAGTGACAACTGGGTACGTACTTACTTACTGAGGTGAACATTGCTGTGAGAATTTGATTGAGTGTAAGCGAGGTCAGGTACTGACTGACCACTACAGCACTGTACTAACCACTACACCACCATACTAACCACTACACCATCATACTAACCACTACACCACCATACTGACCACTACACCACCATACTAACCACTACACCACCATACTAACCACTACACCACCATACTAACCACTACACCATCATACTAACCACTACACCACCATACTAACCACTACACCATCATACTAACCACTACACCACCATACTAACCACTACACCACCACACTAACCACTACACCACCGTACTAACCACTACACCACCATACTAACCACTACACCACCATACTAACCACTACACCACCATACTAACCACTACACCATCATACTAACCACTACACCACCATACTAACCACTACACCATCATACTAACCACTACACCACCATACTAACCACTACACCACCATACTAACCACTACACCATCATACTAACCACTACACCACCATACTGACCACTACACCACCGTACTAACCACTACACCACCGTACTAACCACTACACCACCGTACTGACCACTACACCACCGTACTGACCACTACACCACCGTACTAACCACTACACCACCGTACTAACCACTACACCACCGTACTAACCACTACACCACCGTACTAACCACTACACCACCGTACTGACCACTACACCACCGTACTGACCACTACACCACCGTACTAAACCACTACACCACCGTACTAACCACTACACCACCGTACTAACCACTACACCACCATACTAACCACTACACCACCATACTAACCACTACACCATCATACTAACCACTACACCACCGTACTAACCACTACACCACCATACTAACCACTACACCACCGTACTAACCACTACACCACCGTACTAACCACTACACCACCGTACTGACTACTACACCACCGTACTGACCACTACACCACCATACTAACTACTACACCACCGTACTAACCACTACACCACCGTACTAACCACTACACCACCGTACTAACCACTACACCACCGTACTGACCACTACACCACCATACTAACTACTACACCACTGTACTAACCACTACACCACCATACTAACCACTACACCACCGTACTGACCACTACACCACCATACTAACCACTACACCACCGTACTGACCACTACACCACCGTACTAACCACTACACCACCGTACTAACCACTACACCACCATACTAACCACTACACCACCGTACTAACCACTACACCACCGTACTAACCACTACACCACCATACTAACCACTACACCACCATACTAACCACTACACCACCGTACTAACCACTACACCACCATACTAACCACTATACCACCATACTAACCACTACACCACCGTACTGACCGCTACACCACCGTACTGACCGCTACACCACCGTACTGACCGCTACACCACCGTACTGACCGCTACACCACCATACTAACCACTACACCACCATACTAGCCACTACACCACCATACTAACCACTACACCACCGTACTAACCACTACACCACCATACTAACCACTACAATATTGTATTAAATTGATTTTTAGTAAGTTTTTAATATAGTGACCAGTTTCTTATTACTGCTGTAAGATTTGAAGATGTGTCTATAAATCTGTTTACTGCTTAGAACTGGTGAAGAGCATCTCTACAGGGGAGAAAGTGAACATTAAATTAAATCAGTTATAATCTGTTTGTCTAAGCGCTCATACCAGAGTAAATACTAGTAACAGTAATACAGGACGTGGTGTCGGTACGTATCTCAGTGTGTTTGATTGACTGTTTCCTAATCTGCTCTCTGAGGAAGCTCAGTATCATTTGTACTGTTATCACATACCTGGTTTACCTGATCAATACTTCAGCTTGTCGAGTACAGAGTGCTGCTGACGGAGTTTTTAGGAGTGATTAGGACCAATCTGGAAGCAAACTTTGTTCTTTAAACACGCTCACAACAGTCAGCTACATTTTATAAAGTTAGCTACCTTTACATGCTACAGTGTACCTGTACACAGGTAGGTGAAGGTAGTGTTTAGGGCTGTCTATCGGCAAGAACCTGGCGGTAACGATTCAATATATCGTGATATATTGCGATACAGCAAGCAAAGTGATATACTGTGATTTTTCAAATCCTACTATTAAAACATACAACTGTATAAACAGGTTTACCAATTCTTACAATAGCACTGCGTCCTTGTGCTGCTTGTTAATGTTGGAGTGGAGCTGAAAATGGATTACAACACTGCCATCTAGTGGTCAGTGGTTTAAACACAACACACAATGAGTCACTGTCTGCCAGGAGTCTGTGTATTGATACTGCGGGGGCGTCCGAAATCGCCTACTTGTCTTCTACTCAGTAGTGAAATCAGTAGGCGAGCGCGGCTAGTACATCCGAATCCGTAGGCATCGATTAGTAGGCGAGTGGTACCCGGATAACCTACTGAATCAACAGCCATTTTTATGTAGGCGAACACAGCACACTGCGCTATCCCATGATTCACCTGGAGCCGTGGATGAATTCAAAATGGAGTAAATAAACGGTGTAAAGCTGAACGTCGGCTGTGTGTACGTAGCTACGGCTAGTGAACTGCCGCTACAGAAGTTAGCGCTACTACTGAGATAAACAATGATTACAGTCCTCCCGTTTCATCTTCTCTGATCTACAGCTCCACACCGTCTGATACATAATCAGACAAAAACTCAGATCAGAGTCACTAAATCTGTCAGTAAACGAGCTTTTAAATGAATAGCAGGGCTTTTACGGTGGTGGTCTGACGTCTTGCATCACAGGACGCTGGTAATATGGCGGACATAGTACATCTGAGATTGTGTGGTACTAAAACTCACCTACTGAAACTACCTACTAGTCTACCGCTCGAGCAGTACGTACTGACTCTAATCTAGTACCTACTGACTAGTAGCCGATTTCGGACGCACCTTGTATTTTTGAGAATCGATACAGTATCACGAAACATAATATCACGATATTCGATATTTTGATATTTTCTTACACCCCTAGTAGTGTTACAATTTACCTGGACACAGTTATGTTGTTCAGTCCGTTCATGGTGGAGGGATACATATATGTGTTGTGAGGCAAAATGTTCCTCAAAGAAAACATATTATTTTAGGATTTTCAAAATTCTGTAGGTTCACTGTTGGGTTTGATAGCAAATATAATGTGTATATCTGTGTTGTAGACATGAAGACATCTGGTTACCATCACCAGCCACTGTAAACAACATCTGGACCATTTCACACCAAACCCATGCACACAAGTACATAGATTTTTTGGCCTCTTGGTGTAGTTGTCCTTTAGCTGAACTCTGCATTCTGTTGGATATATAGCGCTCAGGAGTCATGCAGTGTTTTGGCTCCATACAGGTTTGTTGATGAAGTTGTCGTTGTGATGGAGACGCTGCTGAGTTATATACACTTACTCTCCTCTTTATTATGAAGGCTTGCTGGCTGTATATAAACGCCCGTGAGTTTCTGTTCACTTGCCAGAATCTTTCTGCTACAGATGGACCACCTTTGGTCCAGTTTTCGTGTTGGCCTGCTCACTGCTGGCTCTAATATGTGTGTGTGTGTTTATTAGGAAAGGCCTGCTGACCATATCTAAATTCCAAATTCACTGGCCACAACCTGAGCTTTATAGCTCCACTATATACAATACACACTGACTGACCACTTCATGAACTATACCTCACTGTCCACTGTATCAGCTCCACTGACCATATAGGAGCTCCACTTACAGACTGTAGTTCATCTGATTCTCTGTATACGACCTCATATTTGAGTCTTTAGCTGTGTTTTTTTATTTTTTGGAGGGTTTTTGAGGTTAAAACTGATTCTGTATTATGGTGGTTGGAACCAATTGCTGACTAAAAATGCTAGCATTAGCGTAGCCCAGCAGAGTAACTGCTCAGAGCACCACAGAACTTTCAGCTTATTGTCACTTTGACACCAGATATTTGAGTTTGTGATCTCAAATTTGAGTCTTTATCCTTTTAAGAGCTGTTTTTTTTTTTGTTGCTGAAACTATTTTTGTATTATATTGGGTGGTACTGGTAGCTGGCTAACTACACTGACATTAGCATAGCCCAGCAGGATAACAGCTCAAAGTACTATAGAACATTTAGCTTTCTGTCACTTTGACACCAGATATTTTAGTTTGCAACCTCACATTTGAGTCTTTAGCTGTGTTTTTTTTTTGCTAAAACTGATTCTGTATTATGGTGGGTGGCACCAATTGCTTGCTAAAAATGCTAGCATTAGCGTAGCCCAGCAGAGTTACAGCTTAGAGCACCACAGAACTTTCAGCTTATTGTCATTTTGACACCAGATATTTGAGTTTGTGATCTTATATTTAAATCTTTATCCTCTAAACGGCATATGCTAGCATTAACATTGTCTGTTGTCTGTACGTATGACAGCAGTGCACTAGTTAGTAAGTAATCCCACTAACTGGGCTACTAAGATAGCAAGTATATTTTGGTTCACTGGTTGGCACCCCCCATTGAGTGTTGCTGGTCAACTCGCAACCCCTCAGACCACCCAACTAGTTTTAGATCTCCTCAAACAGATTTTAAACCCACAGAGACAAACATTACAAACAACTGAAATATAATAATGAATAAGACAGATATAAAATGATATATTTTTAACTATTTTGCTGCCCAGCAAACACAGAACGTGGTTAAAAGGTGGTGCTTCTTATGTTGTCACAACGTTGTTAACACCATTAAGTTACATTGTTTATTATGTTGGCAACCTAGCAAAATTCCATGAAGTTCCATTTGGATATAATGAAATGTATAAAGTATTCTAGGAGGTTGTCACAATGTTGTTAGATAACATTGTTGCAGCATTTCAGCATCATGACAACGTTGTGGGCACCAAAACAACAGGTTCTCACAATGTTATGACAGTGTGACTGCATTTGCAGGGTGAAGATTGTGTATAAAAGTTATTTAAAGTATACTCAGGACCCCCACAGGACCACCACAGATCATGTTTTGTTAGGCAGGTGGATCACTCCAGTGACACTGACGTGGTGGTGGTGGTGTGTTAGTGTCTGTTGTGCTGGTGAAGTGTCACTGCTGGACTGAGAATCGTCCACCAACCAAAACTATCCAGACAGCAGTGTCCTGTGGACGGCGTCCTGTGACCACTGATGAAGAACTAGAGAACACAAACTGTGCAGCAGCAGATGATTGTGCTGGTGTGAGTGGATCAGAAACCACTGTGTCCACTCACTGTCTACTCTATTAGGCACTCCAACCTTGCTGGACCAGATGTAAAGTAGTGTTCATCTAGTCCTTCATCAGTGGTCACAGGACACTGTTGTCTGGACATGTGTGGTTGGTGGACGATTCTCAGTCCAGCTATGACACTGAGGTGTTCCAGTATCACAGTCTCTTTCTCTCTCTCTCTCTCTCTCTCTCTCTCTCTCTCTCTCTCTCTCTCGTAGATAACGGACTGGTGGGTGCAGTGGACATACCTGGAGAGCCGTCAGCCTCTGGCCGTCCACTCCAACCCGGCCATCTCTCTGCCCAGACGGGACTTCAGCGACTGGAGGGGTCAGCTAGTGTGAGTCATGGTCTCAGTATATACGTCTACACATACACGGGCACACATATAGATCTGTTCCTACACATTCCTCACCAGGACGCTGTCGTATGAACGTCTGAGGTTAATTGCGAGACCAGACAGTCGAGATAATGTAGAATCTGTATGTGTCTCGCTCTCAGTAGACCATGTGTGTCACTCTGTGGTCAGCACTGTGTCCCAGTAAGGAATCTCAGGGTCTAAGCAGTTCTTCCTAACGGGAAAAGATAATGCCGGTTTTGAATCTCCTTCTGAAAGTCCTCGCACGCTCCCGTCTCCTGAAATCACACAAACAGCAGCAGCAGCAGTATCTGACCATAATCACACGCATTAATATCTCTGGACCTTTTCTCCATACACTAATCTGACGCACCTCCTCCTGCCTAATAAGGGTCCGGCAGACTGCAGAGCCCACAGGAGTTCAACCCCTGTGACCTAAACATCAGCAGATCTTCTCAAAGCTCCTCTTTTAGGCCCCTCAGATTCTTTTCCCAATAAACAGCTGGTTTTTGACTATCCGTTACTGAAACCGAGCCTGTATTATGGTGGGTGGTGGAACCAGTAGCTGGCTAACAGTGCTGACATTAGCATTGCCCAGCAGGAGAACAGCTCAAAGCACCACAGAACATTTGACTTCTAGACACTTGGACACCAGATATCTCCAGATATTTGAGTTTGTGATCTCAGATTTGAGGGTTTTTGCTGAAACTGAGCCTGTGTTATGGCTCCAGTAGCATGCTAACTACACTGGAATTAGCATAGCCCAGCAGGGTAACAGCTCAAAGCAAAACAGAACATTTTACTTCCTGTTACACCAGACATTTGAGTTTGTGATCTCAGATTTGAGTCTGTATCCTTTAAAAAGCTTATATATACAGTGCCTTGCAAAAGTATTTGGCCCCCTTGAACTTTTCAACCTTTTGCCACATTTTAGGCCTCAAACATAAAGATATGAAATTGTAATTTTTTGTGAAGAATCAACAACAAGTGGGACACGGTCGTGAAGTGAAACGAAATTTATTGGATATTTTAAACTTTTTTCAGAAATAAAAAAACTGAAAAATTGGGTGTGTAAAATTATTCGGCCACCTTGCGTTAATACTTTGTGATTACAGCTGCAAGTCGTTCGGGGTATGTCTCTATCAGTTTTTCATCGAGAAATTCCAGGGAGTTCCATACGGATATAACGGGACATATGAAGTATTCTAGGAGGTTGTCACAATGTTGTTAGATAACATTGTCGCAACATTTCAGCATCATGACAACGTTGTGGGCACCAAAACAACAGGTTCTCACAACATTATGGCAACGTGATGGCGTTTGCAGGGTGAAGATTGTGTATAAAAGTTGTTTAAAGGATGATAAATTTGTAAATAAATTTGACTGCGAGTGAAAAATGACTCTCTAATATGTGCTGTCGGTCCTCTGTCCTACTGCTATCAGTGTAGCTTGTGCTGTTTCAGACTGCGACTGTAATAAATAGTTGTTGTTTTATCTTCTGTAGGTTTGCAGCGAAGCTCATCTCCGCAGTGCTGGACTTCAAGGCCAGAGTGGACAGGTTTGGTCTGCTTCTTCTGTCTCTTTATTTTTAACAGGACGAATGGAGTGAGAGTGAAGTTATCACTGCTGCTCTGGTCACTCCGTCTACATGTGTTTCTGTTTGTCAGCCAAAAAACTGAGAGTGATTTAATAATGTTTCTAATTTTAACAAACACTGTCACAGTCACTGGAGCTGTATGAAACTCACGTACCTCTCTCTCTCTCTCTCACTCTCTCTCTCTCTCTGTACCTCTGTATCTCTCTCTCTCTTTCTCTCTTTCTCTCTCTCTCTCTCTGTACCTCTGTATCTCTCTCTCTCTCTTTCTCTCTTTCTCTCTCTTTGTTTCTGTGTCCCTCTCTCTCTCTCTCTCTCTCTGTATCTCTCTCTCTCTCTCTCTCTCTCTCTCTCTCTCTCTCTGTACCTCTGTATCTCTCTCTCTCTCTCTCTCCCTCTGTATCTCTCTCTCTCTTTCTCTTTCTCTCTCTCTCTCTCTCTCTCTCTCTCTGTACCTCTGTCTCTCTCTCTCTCTCTCTTTCTCTCTCTTTCTCTTTGTTTCTGTGTCTCTCTCTCTCTGTCTCTCTCTCTCTGTCTCTCTGTCTCTCTGTCTCTCTCTCTCTCTCTCTCTCTCTTTATCTCTCTTTATCTCTCTTTGTTTCTGTGTCCCCCTCTCTCTCTCTCTCTCTCTCTCTCTCTCTCTCTCTCTGTCTCTCTCTCTGTCTCTCTGTCTCTCTCTCTCTCTCTCTCAGTGGTCGTCTGCCTGTAGACTATATGCGTGGTAAGCCGTTGTGTATGGAGTTGTATCCTCAGCTCTTTTCGTCCTGTCGTGTTCCCGGACCCAAGCACGATTACGTGGTCCACTATGGCCGGCCCCGCCGTGGCCCCACCCACATCACCGTCGTCCGCAACTACCAGGTGAGTCAGAGTTCCCGGGACACACAGGACAGATGCAGCAGTTACAGGTTCTTGTTCCGAGTCTTACTGGACGGGGGGGTCAAACATGCTCGGATCAAGTACAGACCACCTAGTCTGAGCACACTGGTAGCCTAATTCACTCAGTTCACGTCCACATTACTGTGATCTGAGTGTTTTTCTCAGAGCTGAGTGGTCCTAATAATCTGAGTCACTAACATGTGTAGTCCTGGGTCAGTTGCTGGACACAGGCTCCCTCACAGTAATGATAGATTTGATGTTTACCATCATGTCAGAGCGATCCTAGCAAACTACTGCTTACCTTTGTTTGTGGATACAGTTGCAAATGACCACTGACCGATGATGATGTCATTTCTGTAGGACCAAAGCTTTGCTGGGTCAGAGCTTCTTGACTCGTTGGCTTCAGCTGACACGCCCTGAAGGCTCAATAGAAGAAGCTGACAGGTCTAATAATTAGGCGACTACACCCAATCAGACTCAGCGTCTTGGCTTCAGTGCCAGAGTGGCGTCACAGACAGAGCAGTGTCCTGATATTTCCCAATACCTGATTAATAAAAAAAAGAAAATAGGACTTTCAGTGTAAAGGGTTTATTCTAGAGGTCTGTGGTGATGATAGAAACCAGACCGTCTCTAACAGCTCTCTTGTTACATTATGTCTAGTTCACTCTACACGAGTTTAGCCTGGTTTTCCAGTCGCAGACTGGTTTTGTAGAGTGCTCACCAAATCCTCTGCTTGGAGGCGAATCAGTGACAACTCGGCGCTCACTCGGTCGTGTAGTCTGAACTGCTGAAAGACGCTAGCCGACCTGTTGCGGACAACATTGATTCTGTATCGATTCTCAGAAACAGTATGGGTTAAAAATCAAATGTTGGTGCAGACGTTGGTTCATTTTGTGTTGTCTTTAAACAGCCCGACCCATAGACAGCAGTGTTCTTCATTACCAGACTCTTCCACTCCAACATAAACAAGTAGCACAAGGGGGCATTTCTAACGGTAGCCGTAGCCAACCTATGGTTGTGTGATTTTCTTGTACCATGACAGTTAAAGTTAGATGTTAAAAATCAGCATATATATCAAATTGTAACTCCTGTATTATGATATGTATTATATCGGCAGGTTTTTGCCAAAACTCAGTGTTACTGGTGGAGGGATACGTGCGGGGTGTTGTGAGGCCATTTAGCCCCCAAAGATTTATCACTACTTTACCATCATTTACAGTCCATATACAAACACCTGTAGGTTCACTGGTGGGCTTGATGGTAAATATAACGTGTATATTTGACGTCTGGTTACCTTCACCACCACTGTAAGCAGGTCTGAGTGAGTTTCTCTAGAACTGAGCTTTGCAACACTCCGAATGACTTGTATATGGAACGTGACAGAATTCCTCTTTATCCTTTTGATATATTTATATTAGAGATGGACCGATTGGCGTTTTTGAGGTCGATCACCTTTCAGCACGATCAGCCGATAGCCGATACTGAACGAGGGCGGGGCTTAGTAGGGCTTAGGGGCTTAGTAGTTATTAGCAGAAGCAAGTCATGAAACATGGTCTAAACTGGTTTATTACCATTTCCAACGAGCTCATATGAAACAGCATCATATTTTTAACAAAATTATCAGTAAATAAACAAAGTAAATCAAACAAATATCCCAATACTGCAATCATTACATTTAGACCCTTAATTTAAAACTAAAAAAGCTAATTTAATGAATACAGTAAAAACTGCAGTCATTAAACTCAGACTCTGTTATTTTAAACTAAAACTGTAATCATTTAAATGTAGATCTTGCATTGAACACCTAGTGGTTCAAATAGGAATTGCAGGGAGGGGGTTCTCCTCTTCCTGGATGAAACGTAAAGCTGTAAATACAGAAATTAGGCTCATTTGTTTAACGCCATCGATCGGCTCTCGGGATCGGCTAAATTAGAGAAATATCGGTCGATCACATATTTAGATTAAAAATCGTCCAATACCGATACATAGCCGATCGATCCTTCCATCTATACTTTATATTCTAATTTCTTTAACTTGTTGTGCAGTTTTTCCAGCTGGACGTGTACAACAGCGACGGCACTCCGCTCACTCAGGGTCAGATTCACGCTCAGCTGTGCCGCATTCGCTCCCAGTCCTGGAAAACCGACAAGGAACCGATGGGCATCCTGACCAGTGAACACCGGCACACCTGGGGCCAGGCCTACAACCGCCTGCTGCACGGTAACCACACAGCCCAACCCACACACACCCGGCAGCACTGCCTCCACCTAAACTAACTCTGCTGCTGACTAACTACAAACTAAATAACTCTGCTCACCGGCGCCCTCTAGAGGTGTTTTTAACATGCTGTGAGGTCAGTCTGGTGTATAACAGCAGAGAGAGCACTGGACCCCCCACATACTGAGGCTCTGCTCTGCTCTCTTCTCTCCAGACAGGATTAATAAGGAGTCGGTGAGGCTGATTGAGAAGGGAATCTTCACGCTGTGCCTCGACTCGCCCGTTATGAGGATCTCTGATGAGAAGTACGAGTGCTGCTGTTCTGTAGTTTGGGGTTCTGTTGTGAGGCTG
>CM038702.1:67294008-67311508 GCA_021613375.1 Megaleporinus macrocephalus | reverse complement strand
GAACACCTTAACCATTTCACACCAAACGCAGTCTCAATGTCTGTGAATGATGAACAGATTTAGTGCAGCATTGAGAATGAACAGTGTCTCATATCTGAACACTGATAACCAAATCTCGTTAATTAAACAGCTGTTCATATTATCAACACATCACAATGTCAGAAAATTCTAGTATATCATTTAATAACACTTTCACTTCCACTTCCATTTTCTTTACTATGTACGTACGCTGTTGTTCCCAAAGTACTATAGACTCAATAAAGTACTGGATTAAGTTTTGGTGTTTAGTTGGTAGCATTTTAATTTATTACCAAAGAACAAGCATCATAATAATAATAATAATAATTATTATTATTATTATTATTATTATTATTATTAGTGACCCAAAACTTTTGAGTGGTACAAATATGTGGAATATGGGGCTTTGAACTAAAACAGTAACGAAATATACTCTTTCTTAAACGGCATAATTGTTATTAATAATTTATTATAGATGAATTATACATAAATCAATAGGTGGTCCCAACCTGAGAATTGCCCCTCAACAGATACATGCCGCATCTAGAATAGCTGATGTTAAAACTGTTGACCTGGTGATGCTCTGTCCTCAGCCTCATCAACGACCTGGACATCAACTGCTTCAACTTCCAGCGCTTTGGCAAGGAGTTCCCCAAAGGCTTCTGCCTCAGCCCCAACTCCTTCATCCAGGTGGCCATCCAGCTGACCTACTACAGGTGAGCCAACTCTCCTCACTCAGCAGACAGAACCAGCCCTGGTCTGGGGTCTGGTAGGCGTCTGTATGGATTCAGGCTTCCCAACTTCCCGAACTCTGTTTGTCCCACGACCCACCAAATACTCTCTGAAGCACAAAATCTTTCAACGAACCCAACAGAGAACCAGAAATGAAAAATAATTAGGCGTGGATAGTGTTCCTTCAGTGGGATTGTGGAATAAAACAATTAAGAAATGTTTTAAAAGTATGTGGACACCTGACCATCACACCTACATGACCTTGCTGGAGGTCCCATTCCAAAACAATGGTCTTTAATCTAGTGTGGAGTGTGTTTGTTGTGATAGTCCTTTTAGACATTTTAAGCCAAGTTTATTTATTTATTTATTATATTTTGTCACTGTCCAATGACAAACAAGTATCTCTGAATATTTTCCAGGTTATTTTGGAGCATTTCTATTAGTAAACAACAGGAGATACATTCATATGATGAAGAAAAAATACAATACAGTAACCCATTCATGCAGTGACCCTCCACACCCCCCAAACACACACACACACACACACACACACACACACTAGGGGGCAGAGAAACATCCATATACACTAGTGAACACACTCACACACACCCACTCACTAGGGTGCAGGGAAACATCCATATACACTAGTGAACACACTGACTAGGGGGCAGTGGAACACACTCACTAGGGGGCAGTGGAACACACACACTAGGGGGCAGTGGAACACACTCACTAGGGGGCAGTGGAACACAAACACTAGGGGGCAGTGGAACACACTCACTAGGGGGCAGTGGAACACACTCACTAGGGGGCAGTGGAACACACTCACTAGGGGGCAGTGGAACACACACACTAGGGGGCAGTGGAACACACACACTAGGGGGCAGTGGAACACACCCACATACAAAGGGTGTTGGCTGAATTGAACACTAAGGTTTTGTGTCTGTTTTGTGTTGTCAGAGTGCACAGTGAGGTGTGCGCTGCATGCGACATCGCCTCACTCCGAATGTTCCGGGGAGGACGCACCGACTACATCCGCTCTCCCACCAATCAGATGCTGACCTTCATCCAGGCCTTCGACGACCCCGCCGTGTCTGTGAGTGATGGAGGAAGTATTCTGTGTGAACTCCAAACTGAAGACTACATGGATTTCTCCAGATTTTGGAACAGTTTTGTCATATCTGGCAACTTTCCAGCACTTGGTCTGAATATGTGAAACATCTGATCTCGGCCTAAAACATAAGACTAAATGGGGAAAAAACAATTAATACCAAGACTAAACCCATAGAATATTAAACACCGTTCATATATTACAAACTGTATATGTGTGTTTGTGCTCATTTTCAGAGAGAAGCCAAGATCGAGCTGCTTAGAGAGGCTGTGGAGGCGTACAGTCAACTCACAGACGAGGTAACAGAGTCTCTTAACAATGGGGATATAAAATATATCAAAATATTGAATATCGTGATATTATGTTTAGTGATATCGATTCTCAACCTCACAGTATCAATTATTAATTAACAGTTTACATGCATACATTCCTGACAGACAGTGAATCGTTGTGTCTTGTGTGTAAACCTCTGACCACTAGATGGCAGTGTTGTGATCCATTTTCAGCTCCACTCCAACATTAACAAGCAGCACAAGGACGCAATGCTATTGTAAGCATTGGCAAACTTGTTCATACAGTGGTGTGTTTTAATAGTAGAAGTTTAAAAATCACAAAATATCGTGATATATTGAATCATATAGTATCGCCAGGTTCTTGCCAATACGCAGCCCTACTTAACAATCCACTGTAATTTAATTTACATGCATTTGTAATACTTAATACATGGTTTTGAAGCTGTAATAAACTTGACCTGTCAGCACGTTTGATGTGGCCTGCAGGAACGTTAACCTGACCCCACATCTTCACCAGTGAGAGATCAAACATAGTTTCATACTCATCACTCTAGCCTTATAGGAGAGTTTTAGGCTCTTAGGAATGTTATTATATTAAAAAAGCTATTTATTCTAGACAGAAATCTTTTATTTACTTAGTAAACACTTTATTATCAAATATTAAACAGTTTTAATACAGTAAGTAGTGCTTTTACAGTCAGTGTGTTTATTTAACCCTTTCCAAGCTTCTCCTTCTATAAACAACCCAGTATTATTATCAGTTCTCATCTAATACCTGCTTTGACTGCTCAGTACTTCATTAAGCTAAATCAAGATTACTGCTGAAGGAACTGAATACATTCATACAATGTCTGGAGCTCAAGATCTGATCTGCTTCTCTCACAATAAGATATTCATGTTACTTTGTATTCTATGTATGATTATTTATATCTGATCTAATCAGATCTGGTGTAAATACATTTATTGATCAGGTAAACACTTTTACACTATCAGATTTTGTACAGTAGTGTACAGCAGTGAGAAGAGATTTGATCTGAAGCGATTTTGGACCGTTTTTGTTGGTCCAGTCACTAAAGGACAGCTGAGCTCAACTTTCATAGAAAAAAATTACTTGTTTTTTTGTACGTCACCTGTATATGAAAATTCTCATTTTTAGAAGGTCTATTCTGTATATAATTTTCAGTTTTTGGTCCTCAGACCACCATAACCACTGCATTCCGACCCCCCAGAGTTATATATATTATACACTACTGCTCAAAAGTTTAGAATTTCTTTAGAATTTATTTTCATGCTATTTTTATGCAATTCACAAACAATATTGTTCATTTCACAATTAATGTAAGTGTATCAGATGATTTTTAAAGAATAAAAATGTTTGTATTAAAGTCTATTTTTGTATAGAGGCTTATTTTACATATAGTTCTATTATCAGTAATTCTCAGTCCTCTGTCTAAATCTCCTGGTACGACCACCAATCCAAGTTAAGGATGTTATTGGACTAATTGGTTGTTAGGACACTCTTGCTCAATTGTGATGCACAGCTGAAAAACATTCTACTAATAAGTGAGTATTAAAGGGAACAACATTCTAGGTTAGTTTAGTATCTGAAGATCAGCAGTTGATGGCTTGCTGACCGACTCACAATGACCAGAAAGAAACAACTTTCTTTAGAGACCTGTCAGTCCATTGTTGTGTTAAGGAAGAAGATACTCCATTAAAACAAGAACATTTCACTGAGATCCCAAACTTTTGAGTGGTAGTTAATATAAAGATGTATAGTTGCTGTCACATGTAACTTGGTTTATTGTTGTTCTGCTAAAGTTCTGTGTGCTTTGTGTGGTCAGGCAGTTCGTGGTCATGGGATAGATCGCCACCTGCTGGGCCTGAAGCTGCAGGCCATCGAGGAGGGACTGAGCGTGCCCAGAATGTTTATGGACACGGCTTATGGACTGGCCACACACTGGAAACTCCGAACAGGACAGGTAACCAGCACGCAGTGAGGGGACACAAGCGGTCCGACATGTTACTCTGTGGTGTTTAATATAGAATCAGTGCACGTCTAATAATGACTTTCAACCTTAAACCTATAAAGATGATCAAATATTGATGTATTAATTATTTACTGATATATTAATATATGTTAGGATCAATAAAGTATTTTATCTATCTATCTATCTATCTATCTATCTATCTGTCTATCTGTCTATCTGTCATTTTTTATTTCTCTGCATTATTTGAACTCAACAGCTGCTGTTTACATTATGTTAATATTTCATGATGAACGGACCAATAGAAATTCCCCAACTTACATTGAAAGTTAAGACCATTTTTGGTCTCTCCTGTAAAGTTACTCTTTTGGAGATAATTTTTTTCTTTGGTCAGCAACCAAAAAATAAAGCAGCAAAAATACAAAAACGTTATTTTTCAAACCGCGTCTGGTGTCCTTATAAAATAAATAATTCTTTTTCAATAATTGAAGTCGTGATCACGGTGAGATTGTAGGAGCTGCTTAAAGGCACTGCAGAACACATTTATTCCACATTCCTGGAGTTCCACATTACTGGAGTTTCACATTCCCAGTGTTCTACATTCCCAGTGTTGTACATTCCCAGTGTTCAGATGTTTTGCTCAGATTTAATCTCTTTACTTTGATGATTCAGGTTTGTGTAGGTGAACTGATTCAGTTCTTTAATGATAGTGATAGTTGGGTGATGTTACTGATTAGGACTTATTTTTAGATCCAGGTTCACATTAACGAGAGATGTGAGTCAGTTTACTTTCACCAGTGTGAACCATTAAAGTAGAAATATCAGGTTTGAACGACGAGGCTCGTAATGTGAATGTAGAGAAAGTGGATTTGATTTGAAAAACCTGTATGTGTCCATACTTCTATAAAAAATCTGATCTATCCACAATGAGGCAAAAAATCTAATTTGTGCTGCTTCAGTCTGATAATGTGAACATAACCTAATTAGGAATTTCAGTGAAATTCAAGGGCAGGACAAAATAATAAAGAAGTGGTAATTTGTGGTTATTATTATTATTATTATTATTATTATTATTATTATTATTATTATTATTTATAGACAATTTTCATACCGATTGTAGCTGCTTTACAGACAGTTGCTGAAGCTTAACAGCAAAAAAAGAGTATTAATTAAAAACCATATGGTTGGATTATTTATATAAAGTATAAATTATATATATATATATATGAGAGAGAGAGAGAGAGAAACAGAGATCAATGTTCTAGGTTCCCAGCAGATGTAGGTGTTTGCAGAAGGTCAGTATCTGCAGATCTACGATAATGTTCTGGAACATAAACAGAATGAATGTAAACGTTCATGTACATTTTAAGTGATTGGAAACTAAATTTCTGGTAGATTATTTTATCCACAGTGTGTTAAAAGCCATGTTAGCGGTTTTTATCAGAGCTGCTGGTTTCTGTCCAGACTGACTCGTTTACCTGTTTCTGAACCTGCAGGTTCCCACCAACACGGACAGCGTGATGTGCTTTGGGCCTCTGGTCCCCGACGGCTATGCTGTGTGCTACAACCCGCAGCCGGACCACGTTCACTTCTCCGTCACGGCCTTCAACTGCTGCGAGGAGACCAACGCCGAGAAGCTGGCCGTCACGCTGGAGAGCACGCTGTGTGATATCCAGGAGTTACTGCAGCCTGCGGTGTAGTGCTGCGGCGCTCTCCAACTGACTTGCCACCTTAAAGGGCTCAACGAACCTTCATAAACCTCTGACAGCCTCCGTAACCACCTCACCACGCCTTCTGGAGGACTCATGGAGAGCAGAGTGTCTCCTGAAATACAGAATTAAACTAAAGCTCAGGAGGTTAGAAGAAGCATAAACTTCTCGTTTATCCAGTGTGTTAAAAACACATTACAAATACTCATAATTCAAAAATAATCTGAATTGATATAATAAATAATAAATTGAATAATAATGACCCATTTAAGACTTAAGGAGAATGATAAGTGTTGACCTGAATTGTGGACCCCCAGCAGTTAGTAAGCTGGGAAACGCCTTTTCTTTATTTTCTATTTCTGTTATTGAGAAGTTGGCTAGCCGCTCTCTCGGACAGGTGTTGTGACGCTAAAACGTTGGCTACATCGTATAATGCTAACATTTATGTGACTCATTTAGCATTTTGAGCTAAACCCGCTTTTGTTGTGTCACATCTGTTTCTGATGTTGCCCCAAATTCTTTAATTTCACCAAACTATGTTAGCATATGTGCTAATGCTAAGCAGTAGTGCTAACTAAACAGCACTGCTAGCTGCTAGTGTTATTCATGCACTGCTAGCATGTTAGCATCTCTAGCTAATTGACAGTCTTTTAAAATCATCTTCAGCGCAACCAAGAGTAACATTCATATCCAGTCGGAGTTTCAGGTAAAGTTAGCCAGTAATAAGATTTGATTTGAGTACCGAATTAATATTTTTATGCCACACACATTTTTTCCCCAGCAAACAACAAATATGTGTGCTCATGCTAAGCAGCGCTGCTAACTCGTGCAAACTTATTGTGAGTTGGTGGCATTTCTGCACTGCTAGCTTCCATTTGTTAGCATGCTAGCATTTTTTTAAACTGATCCACATAAACCACTTTTTTCTAGCTGTTATCCAAAAATCATCTTTACTGCAACCAAATATTGCAGATTCGTTGCTGAGTGACTTTGTCTTGTAACTGAAACCCAACATTATACCACCTTTAAATCCTCAGTCAGGCTAATTCGAGTACTGAGTTTGTGTTCTTATACCGTCAGCCTGATGTTTATATGCTTTTTCCCCCATTTTTGACCAAATACCGCTATAATTTGACAATGCTAACTGAAAATGATTGCTAGCGGCATGTGTACGTTTCTGAAAGGTGGCATTTCATGCACTGCTAGCATTCCAATGTTGTGGAAACCTGTTTCTAATCTTTCTGATACAAAAACCAACAAAACCAGCACCACACCAGCCTGAACCAGCATGGCTGCATATGTTTTGATGCTGGTATGCTGGTCAACCAGTATGTTCATGCAATGGACCAGCCTAGACCAGCATGACTGGTTCCCCTTGAAAAACCAGCATATGTTTTGATGCTGGTATGCTGGTCAACCAGTATGTTCATGCTGAGTTGACCAGCTATAACAGCACCAGACCAGTGTAGACCAGCATGACTGGTTCCTCTTGCAAAACCAGCATATCTTCAGATGCTGGTATGCTGGTCAACCAGTATGTTCATGCTGGGTTGACCAGCTAAAACAGCACCAGACCAGCCTAGACCAGTATTACTGGTCCCCATTGCAAAACCAGTCTATGTTCAGATGCTGGTATGCTGGTCAACCAGTATGTTCATGCTGAGGTGACCAGCTGTAACAGCACTAGACCAGCATAGACCTGAATGACTGGTCCCTATTGCAAAACCGGCATGCTGGTCAACAGCACCGGAACCTGTATAGACCTGTATAGACCAGTGTAGACCAGCGTAAAAAGTTTTTTCTTTCTTGAGGAGGACTGTTACCCTTAAACCTATCGTTAATTCCACCAAATACTGCAAATGTTCATGTCTAGGTGAAGTTTCTGCAGTAATTATGTTTTTTTGGAACTAAAACTCAATAACATTGCTTACTGAGGCCAATTTAAGGCCGTAATCCTGATATTTAACAAACCAAATCCAGATCAGTACACACTCAGTAACGCTGACCATTTAAGTTATATATTATGTACAACTACACAGTTTGTTGAAGCATTAAAAGAAAAGCATTAAAGGGAGATTAAAGCTTGTAGGAAGAGAAAGTGAAGCGTTTGAAATGAATATGACTCATCGGGCAGCATCCCTGACCAGCGTCTCATGTCAGCAAGCGTCCTGCTTGGTATGAAAGGAAATTCCACCCATTGGTTAAAACTTCCCCCATAATTCAGTGGTTGAGATTTGAGATGTAAACAGTCCTATTTAGAGTAGTTTTGTTGTGAAGTGGTTTGCATGTTGTCTGCAGTGGTGGTGATGGTAACTCAAACATAGTCATTTCATTTACTATCACACCTGCCTGAGTGTTTATATAAATGAAAATCTGGAAAATTTGAACATGTTTTCTTTGGGGACTATTTTTTGCCTCACGGCGTCCTGCATGTATCCCTCCACCATGAATGGAGTTTAAGACTGAAATCTTCTCTAAACTATCATAAACAGCGTCTCAGGCATCAGACAGTGTATTTATAACATCTACTGTCATAACTTTCTGTGAGGGAGCTTTTAGAGGTGGACGTCTGGTTCCATTCACCACCACTGTAAACAGTCCTGACTGTATCTAGAACAGAGCGATCCACACTGAATCTCCTTGAATTTAAAATCTTAACCACTTAATTATGCAGAAGTTGGTAGATATTGGGGGAATTTCTTTTTAAACACACTGAACATATTTTGTTGTGCTGTTGATGTTGGGAAAAAACACAATGTGTAAGAAATAAAGGAGGAAGAACGCTTGTGGAATGTCCTAGATCCTCCATTTGATTGTTGTATTTAATCTTGGTGTGCTTCGGGATCCACCTGGGGCAGGATGGTGGTTCCAGTGCGTTGTGGGAATCTGTACCTGCATCTGGAAAGCATGTTTGTTAGCAGCTCATTTATGAATTTTGTCACTTTTTTTTCGGTGGAAAAATAAAGACAGCTTTGTTTACTCGCCGTTTATTATCTCCACTAAATGATGTGGTAGCAGGAGGAGGTGCTGCTCTCAACCCTCTGGAGAACCACCCCGGTTCAATTGGAGTCAGTGATTGAGTTATTTGAATTCTGTTAATAGTTAATTAACAGAACAAGAATTTGGAGTTTATGCTCAGAAACCAATGAATTCAAGTTCCAATAACTTAAAATTTTAACGTACTATGGACTATATATATATATATTTCTATATATTTCTAAATTCAATCATTATAAACTGAAATGTTCCAAATCTGAAGATCAGTTTATAATGTAGCTCTTCTGAAAGGTACTGACGTCAGAGAACACAGATCCACAGCTCCATAGCTCATTGCGTGGGTTGCTTTATACCCCGTAGCCCACTGGGAATGTACATGCTGACCACAGCCTTGTGTACAGCTGATTGTACCAGTTATTTCTAAAGAGATTATACCAGCAGTGTCAGCAGTAAATGACCTTAATGTAACTTAATTGATTGATTAGAAAGGCTGTCTGTACTTGTACCAAGTTTCAGGGTCATTGCAGATCACTGTGATCTCTCCAGACAGGTTTCCTACAGACCAAACTGCTTTACTACACTAACCCAGTATTATTATATCAACTCTATCACTGACCCACACTGGGTTCAGCCCGGTTTTCTCTGTGGAGCTTGTGCACCTGAAGTCCCTTAAAGACGTTTATGATGTTGAGGACGGCTGGACCAAATGGTGCCGCCAATCTGACTTAGTTATCTCAGTGTATTGGTGCGTCAGTAAGGAGCTACACCGGCTTGTATAGGTATACATGGACAAATAGGCTCATTTGTATGGCTGCTGTTGGAACGGATGCAATTAAATGCTGCTTTGTTTGGAATCGATGGTTGTGCGTGTGTCATTCTTGAGTCCACACATTGTTCTGATGTTTTGTGATTACAACTATTTTGAATGGAACAAAATTCCTGCATGATTAAACAGTTGAAACGTAGAGTCGTTTGAAGTGGTTCGGTCTGAAAAACTCCATTCTAGAGAAACGGGTCAGGACTGTTCACAGAGGTGGTGAATGGAACCAGGCGTCCACCTCTAAAAGCTCCCTCACAGAAAGATACTACAGTAAATGGCTATAAATACACTGTCTGATGTCTGAGACGCTGTTTCTGATAGTTTTAAGAAAAGATTTGGGCCTAAACTATTCATGGTGGAGGGATACCTGCAGGGCGCTCTGAGGCTCTGAGTAAATAAAATGTGTATATATGTGCTGTAAACATTGTAAACATGGTGATGCCTGGTTACCTTCACAGCCATTGCTAGCAAAATCTGAACACCAATTTCAGACCAAAACCTTTTCTGAATAGCCCTGTTTTACATCTCAAACACTGAAATTTGCATTAAGTGTGATTATTCTGTGGAATCCCCCACTTTAAGGCCTTAATCTGCAATTGTATTGATGTTTTCCCAGCATATCTGAAGAAAACATCCGAAACAAAAATTTACTCAACATAATAAAATATATAGACTAATGTTAACTTTGACCCTTAACATCACACAGTCATCACATCCAGATAGCAGTCATGGGTCAGTTCTGACTTTGACATGAGTGCTGGTTACCTATTGGGCAGATCTTAGCCATGCAGGCCAGAATAGGGCCAGATATTGGACGGCTGTATGGTTCTGTGTCCTGTCTAGTAGTGGGCCAAGGACCCATGCTGGCCAAAACAATCCCAAAGATGTGGTCCAGAAGTGGGCCAGACCTTGCTAAAAGCTAAAGTAATAAAAGGTTATTATGTCACTACTAAATAATTTTGCCATGTGGTATTATGACCCAAAAATAAATAAATAAATAAATTATATATATATATATATATATATATATATATATATATATATATATATATATATATATATATATATATATATATATATGCAGGTATAATGGAACTTAAGTAGAATTTTAGGAGGTTGGCACCACATTCTGAGGAATTACATTTCAATGTTGTATGCACCAAAATAGGTTATCACAATGTAACTGTGTTTGCATGGTTACTTTCAATGGAAGTTAATGGAACCAGATTTTTTTGGAACCAGCAATTTTAATGCGCCGTTCCTCATGAAATGTTCACATGATAACAAGTGACAAAAACTGAGATACATTTTTTCTTCCTATGGCGATAATGTGCTCCGGTTATGAGGTAGTGACCGCAATGGGCAGTTTCTCCTATTTTGTATTCTTTAAATACGATGTTTTGAGTTTAAATTCACTGAAAAGTGAACATTTTTCACTCCAATGCTTTAAATATTTGAAAGCATAGCTAACACACGTGAAGCTGACATGCTAGCTATAGCCTAGTGGACTGTTTTCTTAAATAACCCTAACACAAACACTTTAAATCAGTCAAAACTGTGGCATTTGTTTTACTTTTCTTATTCATTTCAGTTGTTAGGGTATAAAAAACGTTTATGGCAACGTGCCTATTAATACCTACGCTATTAGCTATCTAATCCCGAATCGCTCCTTACTCCCTACGTAGTGCACTAGATCAATTGCTGCCTCTTCACTCAAACTGCGCACTACATGTTAGGAAGGGAGCCTTGCAGCTTATGGTGGAATATAAAAGTCTATATGATGGAAGAATAATATGTTTAGCAACTCGTTAGTCGTGGTTTCAGTGTGTATGTAGTGCACTACATAGGGAGCCAGGAGGTATTTGAGATTCAGCCATAGCTCTGAAGTAAACACGCATAAAATAAGTATATAAGGGAACCTAGGAAACTCCAACTGTTATATTCATGACGGACCGTAAATTATGTGCGGTAAAATTTCGGGTAAGGTATTTTTATCTAAATAAAAATGTTATGAAAATCTTTCTGGATCTTCTGTTGGCGGTTGTTGTTTATTTGTGGAGCGGAAATGACGTAGTCCGCGGTTATATGTCGGTTGGAGAAATGGGTACAGACTCCAGATGTAAATATATATATTTCTAGGAAAGCAGAAGCGGGTTTGGTTTAAATGCCGCTCCAGAAATAATCAGCTGCACAGTCTGATGTGTGGTTCGGATCAGAAATGAGGAAGTGATCTCTGTTTTTATCTTTTTATTGTCGCTGCTAAAACTGGAGGAGGAAGACCAACTGAACCACAAACAGAGAGAGAGACCTATACACAGAGAGAGAGAGAGAGAGAGAGCTATACATACACACAGGGAGAGAGAGAACGATATAAATATAGAGAGGAGTCACTCCGGACCACTCCGAGGGTTTTATCTGTGGTTTTAAAGTCTGGACCGGGTCTCCACTCCTCCTCCCTGATGCCGAACAGGGTGAACATGTTCCCGCTGTGCTCTCTGCTCTGCTCCTGCCTGCTGTCCGCGGTTCTGGCCCATAAACCGGTCATCATCGTACACGGACTGTTCGACAGCTCAGCGGACTTTACCATCCTCAGCCGCTTCATCAACCAGGTAACAGCTCACTGTACCCCCTCATTAACAATAATACTAATATTAATACTAATAATAATAACCTCAGCCGCTTCATCAACCAGGTAACATTTTATCATACTCACTTATTAATAATAACATTAATACTACTACTACTAATAACCTCAGCTGCTTCGTCAACCAGGTAACAGCTCTCTATACCCCCTCATTAATAATAATACTACTACTAATAATAATAATAACCTTAGCCGCTTCATCAACCAGGTAACAGCTCACTGTACCCCCTCATTAATAATAATACTAATATAAATACTAATAATAATAACCTCAGCCGCTTCATCAACCAGGTAACAGCTCTCTATACCCCCTCATTAATAATAATACTACTAATAATAATAATAATAACCTTAGCCGCTTCATCAACCAGGTAACAGCTCACTGTACCCCCTCATTAATAATAATACTAATATAAATACTAATAATAATAACCTCAGCCGCTTCATCAACCAGGTAACAGCTCACTATACTCACACATTAATAATAATACTAATATTAATATTAATAATAATAACCTTAGCCGCTTCATCAACCAGGTAACAGCTCTCTATACCCCCTCATTAATAATACTACTAATAATAATAATAATAATAACCTCAGCCGCTTCATCAACCAGGTAACAGCTCACTGTACCCCCTCATTAATAATAATACTAATATAAATACTAATAATAATAACCTCAGCCGCTTCATCAACCAGGTAACAGCTCTCTATACCCCCTCATTAATAATAATACTAATATAAATACTAATAATAATAACCTCAGCCGCTTCATCAACCAGGTAACAGCTATAATAATAATAATAATAACAATGCTTAGCCACTTTACTAACCAGGTAATAGCTTATTATATCCACTCATTAATAATACTAATAATAATACTACTACTTTTACTACTAATAATAATAAAGCTCAGGCGCTTCACCAACCAGGTAACAGATTTACTCATTATACTCATTCATAACTATAATAATAATAATAATAATAATAATAATAATAATAATAATAATAATAATTATTATTATTATTATTATTATCACCATGATAATAAACTTAGCCGCTTCACCAACCAGGAAACAGCTCATTATACTGACTCATTAATAATAATAATAATTATTATAATAACCTCAGCTGCTTCACCAACCAGGTAACAGTTTATTATACTCACTCAATAATAATAATAATAATAATAATAATAATAATAATAATAATAATAATAATAATAATTATTATTATTATTATTATTATTATTATTATTATTATAATGATGAAGATTGTTTGTATTAGTGGTAATAAAGTCAGTAAACAGATGTTTGTTTATATGTTTGTGTTACTGTAGTTGCTCTGATCTCAGTAAACCCTGCAGATCTTCTTTGTCCTCATTCGTTCCTGCGAGATTTTTGGTGTGTTTGAGCAGAGCTGCAGATCTTCAGAAGTGGACAGTCTGAAGAGTTTGATAGTGCGGAGACCCTCCGAGACCCTCAGAGCTGTATCAGTGCTTTAACTCTGCGCTGAGTCAGGCTGTATGTCTGTGTAAGGAGAGGTTAGAGTAGCTGTGAGATGTTCTACAGAGAGGTGTTGATGGTGGGTCCTGTGTGTGAGTGTATTAGTGTGTATTAGTGTGTAAATGTTAATGCAGCGCTGCAGGAGTGTAGATCTGTTCTGTCCGGTACATACCTCCCACGTCACTACCGTCACTACCATCTCTAAACTACCTCGGAGATGTCCTCTACATCTCAGGGTCACTGAGCCACATCACGTTCCTCCCCGTGACTAACAGTGGACGCTCTTTTCTGCCTGACTGGTATCAGTACAGCTGTTTGCACAGCATTCGCAGCTCCAGCACGACCTCGATAAGGCTTTTTATACTCAGCTCAGGAGTTTACTTTCCACTG
Organism: Megaleporinus macrocephalus; assembly: GCA_021613375.1. Classification (NCBI taxonomy): domain Eukaryota; kingdom Metazoa; phylum Chordata; class Actinopteri; order Characiformes; family Anostomidae; genus Megaleporinus; species Megaleporinus macrocephalus. The sequence goes on along the minus strand of CM038702.1, from coordinate 67,297,300 downwards.
TAGACGTTTATCTAATGTACAGTAAATGAGTCTCCTGCAAAAGCAGACCTTATACTTCAGCAGTGTGAGGAGACCACAGCCTGATAACACACAGCTTACAGAGCCTGTATCCCACAATTCACTCCTGTTCTATTCTCTTTAACAGAGTTAATGTGAACAGTCCTACCGTGAACAGTCCTACCGTGAACAGTCCTACCGTGAAAAGGTTTAATGTGAACAGGTTTAATGTGAACAGGCTTAATGTGAACAGTCCTACCGTGAACAGGCTTAATGTGAACAGTCCTACTGTGAACAGTCCTACTGTGAACAGTCCTACTGTGAACAGGCTTAATGTGAACAGTCCTAATGTGAACAGGCTTAATGTGAACAGTCCTACCGTGAACAGGCTTAATGTGAACAGTCCTACTGTGAACAGTCCTACTGTGAACAGGCTTACTGTGAACAGTCCTACTGTAAACAGTCCTACTGTGAACAGTCCTACTGTAAACAGTCCTACTGTGAACAGTCCTACTGTGAACAGGCTTACTGTGAACAGTCCTACTGCAAACAGGCTTACTGTGAACAGTCCTACTGTGAACAGGCTTACTGTGAACAGTCCTACTGTGAACAGTCCTACTGTGAACAGTCCTACTGTGAACAGGCTTAATGTGAACAGTCCTACCGTGAACAGGCTTAATGTGAACAGTCCTACCGTGAACAGGCTTAATGTGAACAGTCCTACTGTGAACCGGCTTACTGTAAACAGTCCTACTGTGAACAGTCCTACTGTGAACCGGCTTATTGTGAACAGTCCTACTGTGAACAGGCTTACTGTGAACAGTCCTACTGTGAACAGTCCTACTGTGAACAGTCCTACTGTGAACAGTCCTACTGTGAACAGGCTTAATGTGAACAGTCCTACTGTGAACAGGCTTAATGTGAACAGTCCTACTGTGAACAGGTTTAATGTGAACAATTCTACTGTGAACAGGCTTAATGTGAACAGGCTTAATGTGAACAGTCCTACTGTGAACAGGCTTAATGTGAACAATTCTACTGTGAACAGGCTTAATGTGAACAGTCCTACTGTGAACAGGCTTAATGTGAACAGTCCTACTGTGAACAGGCTTAATGTGAACAGGCTTAATGTGAACAGTCCTAATGTGAACAGGCTTAATGTGAACAGTCCTACTGTGAACAGTCCTACTGTGAACAGGCTTAATGTGAACAGTCCTACTGTGAACAGTCCTACTGTGAACAGTCCTACTGTGAACAGGCTTTATGTGAACAGTCCTACCGTGAACAGGCTTAATGTGAACAGTCCTACCGTGAACAGGCTTAATGTGAACAGTCCTACTGTGAACAGGCTTAAGGTGAACAGTCCTACTGTGAACAGGCTTACTGTGAACAGTCCTACTGTGAACAGGCTTACTGTGAACAGTCCTACTGTGAACAGGCTTACTGTAAACAGTCCTACTGTGAACAGTCCTACTGTGAACAGGCTTACTGTGAACAGTCCTACTGTGAACAGGCTTACTGTGAACAGTCCTACTGTGAACAGGCTTACTGTGAACAGTCCTACTGTGAACAGTCCTACTGTGAACAGGCTTAATGTGAACAGTCCTACTGTGAACAGGCTTAATGTGAACAATTCTACTGTGAACAGGCTTAATGTGAACAGTCCTACTGTGAACAGGCTTACTGTGAACAGTCCTACTGTGAACAGGCTTACTGTGAACAGTCCTACTGTGAACAGGCTTACTGTGAACAGTCCTACTGTGAACAGTCCTACTGTGAACAGTCCTACTGTGAACAGTCCTACTGTGAACAGGCTTAATGTGAACAGGCTTACTGTGAACAGTCCTACTGTGAACAGTCCTACTGTGAACAGTCCTACTGTGAACAGTCCTACTGTGAACAGTCCTAATGTGAACAGGCTTAATGTGAACAGGCTTAATGTGAACAGTCCTACCGTGAACAGGCTTAATGTGAACAGTCCTACCGTGAACAGGCTTAATGTGAACAGTCCTACCGTGAACAGGCTTAATGTGAACAGTCCTACTGTGAACAGGCTTACTGTGAACAGTCCTACTGTGAACAGGCTTACTGTGAACAGTCCTACTGTTAACAGGCTTAATGTGAACAGTCCTACTGTGAACAGGCTTAATGTGAACAATTCTACTGTGAACAGGCTTACTGTGAACAGGCTTACTGTGAACAGTCCTACTGTGAACAGGCTTACTGTGAACAGTCCTACTGTTAACAGGCTTACTGTGAACAGTCCTACTGTGAACAGGCTTAATGTGAACAATTCTACTGTGAACAGGCTTAATGTGAACAGTCCTACTGTGAACAGTCCTACTGTGAACAGGCTTAATGTGAACAATTCTACTGTGAACAGGCTTAATGTGAACAGTCCTACTGTGAACAGGCTTAATGTGAACAGTCCTACTGTGAACAGGCTTAATGTGAACAGTCCTACTGTGAACAGGCTTAATGTGAACAGTCCTACTGTGAACAGGCTTAATGTGAACAGTCCTACTGTGAACAGGCTTAATGTGAACAGGCTTAATGTGAACAGTCCTACTGTGAACAGGCTTAATGTGAACAGTCCTACTGTGAACAGTCCTACTGTGAACAGTCCTACTGTGAACAGGCTTAATGTGAACAATTATACTGTGAACAGGCTTAATGTGAACAGGCTTAATGTGAACAGTCCTACTGTGAACAGTCCTACTGTGAACAGGCTTAATGTGAACAGTCCTACTGTGAACAGTCCTACTGTGAACAGGCTTAAGGTGAACAGTCCTACTGTGAACAGTCCTACTGTGAACAGGCTTAAGGTGAACAGTCCTACTGTGAACAGGCTTACTGTGAACAGTCCTACTGTGAACAGTCCTACTGTGAACAGTCCTACTGTGAACAGTCCTACTGTGAACAGGCTTAATGTGAACAGTCCTACTGTGAACAGGCTTAATGTGAGCAGTCCTACTGTGAACAGGCTTAATGTGAACAGTCCTACTGTGAACAGGCTTAATGTGAACAGGCTTACTGTGAACAGGCTTACTGTGAACAGGCTTACTGTGAACAGTCCTACTGTGAACAGTCCTACTGTGAACAGGCTTAATGTGAACAGTCCTACTGTGAACAGGCTTAATGTGAACAATTCTACTGTGAACAGGCTTAATGTGAACAGTCCTACTGTGAACAGTCCAGTCCTACTGTGACCAGGCTTAATGTGGACAATTCTACTGTGAACAGGCTTAATGTGAACAGTCCTACTGTGAACAGGCTTAATGTGAACAGTCCTACT
>CM038702.1:67249008-67289008 GCA_021613375.1 Megaleporinus macrocephalus | reverse complement strand
TCAACATTTTAAGCAGAGAGAATGTTAACAGCCATTTTATCCCGTCTGTTGTTATTTTTTTTATATTTGTAGTTAATTATTATTATTATTATTATTATAGTATTATAGTATTGCTTATAGTATATTATAGTATTATAGTATTATTATAGTATTATAGCATTGCTTATAGTATTGCTTCACTGCGATAATGAAAAAATTACATAATTAATCTCGTAGTTACATAATCTATTACGTTTACATGTAGTTTAGTTTGAGCCTGTTGCAGTGTTAAAAATGCTAGATGGAAATCTGTAAATCACACAACTGTAATTTTTTTTTTTTATCAAATTCAAATCAGAATCAGAAATACTTTATTGATCTCAGGGGGAAATTACAGTTATTACAGTAGCAGCCGGTTATGTAGAAGAATAAACACTCTAATAATAATTTACAACAAAAAAGAAATTTGCAATATGTACACATATATAAAGTCTTATAATACACTAGACGAAAAAATATAAAGTGACTGTGGCACATATATAAAGTCTTACAATACAATAGAAGAATAAAATATAAAGTGACTGTGTCTATAATAAGTACAGATATACTGTATACAGCAGTACGAGTTTAGAAGTAAGAAAGTTATTGCACATTTGAGTTGTTGGACAGTTAATTAAATTATTGTTCTACTGGTATCACTGTACATGTGAAAGGTGTTGTACGTTAAAATAATAATCAATTAGTTAACCTTTATTTTTACTTGTTGTTTACCGTCTTTTTATTGCAACCAGGTATTTTCAGTTTAAAAGGATTAAAAACTGAGTTACAATGGATTTTAATCTGGAAACTGAATTAAAAGAAAGACTTATAAAAGAAACTGACAGCAAACAATACAATGCATTATACAATAGTTAAGAGAACAAATAAGATTTAATTAACAAACAAAAAATAAAATAAATAAAACAAAGATGAACCAAATTAGTAAATAAATGTAGACCATAAGAGAATTGAGATGAAATAAATCTTTGAAAACAAAAAATGAATCAACAAAATGAACAATAATATACTTAACAATTAAATGCAAAGGACAGAAAATTAAAATAAGAATGGATATATATATATATATATAGGTCACTGTCCAATGAAAAAAAACAGTTATCTCCAAAATGGCTTTACAGGAGAGGCCAAAGCTATTTTCCCTTTCCCTATATATATATATATATATATATATATATATATATATATATATATATATATATATATATATATATATAAATAACAGGCAATACAGTTAATACAGACAGAGTAAAGGTGAGCGAGCTGAGCTTTAGTGTTTCCTGTAGTGAATTTCAGCTCACAGCTGTAACTAAAACTAAGTTCCCAGTTCAGTAAAAACTGGAGGGAGTCTGATAGTTACTGTTATTTATATATATCATGGAAGTGATGAACTGGCATAACACAAAATCTCTTCTTCTACTCACAAACACGAGCGTGATATGGATTTACATGTTAGACTCTGCACTTTACACACAATTTCTTATCCTGTTACAGGAAACTAGTCACAAATAATAACTATAACATTACAGCGTGATTTCTTAATCAGTGGTGTTAAATGTTAAAGTGATCAGAGAGTGAAAGAGGTCGTCTGTCCAGAGTGGGCAGTTCCAGTCCTGGAGATTCACAGCAGTAGTTTCGCTCCAGAAGATAAAAGATATAATAAAGAGTTATCTGGAGTCAGGTGACCAGAGAAGACTGTGAATCATGCACTACTGGAATTGCCCAACAGTCTCCCGCATTCAGCACAGTGCAGGTCCAGCATGTGCCCGTCTTCCTCCTCCCTCCTCTGCAGTGTGGTGGGTCAGAATTTCCCGAACATCACAAGCTGCTCCGTCATGCCGTGATCAGGGTTTTTTTCATTTATAAGAAACTCTGTATCTGTGAGGAATGTACTGACCCAGCGTGTCTTTCCTGACCAGTGTGTTTTTCTCTCGCTGTATCTCAGATCCACACCACAGAGACATGTACGTCAACACCAGCGATTATCTGGCCTTGCTGAACAATGAGAGACCGAATCCCAACTCCACCGGTAATCCAGCCCCAACATCTCTCAGTTAAATAATTACACACATGAACAAAAGCTCATAATAATCAGTGTCTTCAGCTGCCGGCTAGTGATGGTACATTTAGTGATAGATCCTCTTTTGGAATATGAATTACTTATTAGAGATATGAACAAGTTTGGTTGGTAATTATAATAATAAGCATTTTATTTATATTGCTTTTTTAGTATGTTCTCAATATTTTTTTACAGTACATTAAATATAAACTGTAGAAAAAGCTGAAGTTATTGCTAAAAGCTGGAAATATAACTAAAAGTTGAAGTTATAATTAAAAGATAAAGATATAACTAAAAGCTGAAGGTATAAATTAAAGGTTAAGATTTAACTAAAAGCTGAAGGTATAAATGAAAGCTGAAAATATAACTAAAGGCTGAAGATCTAAACTAAAAGTTGCATGTATAACAAAAGCTTAAGATTTACGTAAAAGCAGAATGTTTAACTATAAGTTAAAGGTTTAACTAAAGGATAAATATTTATCTAAAAGCTGAAAGTATAACTAAAAGATTAAGATTTAAGTAAAAGCTAAATGTTTAACTAAAAGCTGAAGGTACAACTAAAAGATGAAGATTTAACTAAAAGCTGGATGTATATTTAAGAGCTAAAAGTATAAGTAAAAGCTGACGATTCAATTAAAGTTGAAGGTGTAACTAAAAGCTGGAAGTATAAATAAAAAAATGAAGATTTGATCACAAAGCTGAAGGTTTTAATAAAAGCTGAAGTTTTAACTAAAATCAGAAGGTTTAACTAAAAGCTTGAAGGTTTAACTAAAAGATTAAGATTTAAGTAAAAGCTGAAGGTACAACTAAAAGCTGAAGATTTAAGTAAAAGCTGAATGTATACTTAAAAGCTGAAAGTATAAGTAAAAGCTAATGATTCAATTAAAGTTGAAGGTATAACTAAAAGCTGGAAGTATAAATAAATGATTTAATCAAAAAGCTTAAGGTTTAACTAAAATCATAAGATTTACCTAAAAGCTGAAGGTTTTAACTAAAAGCTGAAGGTTTTAACTAAAATCTGAAAGTTTTAACTAAAAGCTGAAGGTTTTAACTAAAATCTGAAGGTTTAAATAAAACAGTAAGTTTTACCTAAAAGCTGAAGGTTTTAACTAAAATCTGAAGGTTTTAACTAAAAGCTGAAAGTTTTAACTAAAAGCTGAAGGTTTTAACTAAAAGCTGAAGGTTTAACTAAAAGCTATGTTTGTCTCTGTGTGTTGGGGTTAAGTTTGTAAAGTGTAATGTTCCTTTACATCATGCAGAGTGGAAACAGAACTTCCTGCGCATCAAAAAGCTTGTCCTTATTGGTGGACCAGACGATGGAGTCATCACGCCGTGGCAGTCGAGGTTAGTGAACTCTTTGAATCAGGACTTGCTGAAGTGCTGAAAGTGTTGCTGTAATCTGTTGTGTTCTCTCTTACAGTCAGTTTGGCTTCTACGATGACAATGAGACGGTTGTGGAGATGAAGAATCAGGATGTAAGTAGACTGTTTTAAAGCATTTACTCTGTAGACAAATGCAGTTTTAGTCCAGAAGATGGCGATATTTGTCTGACTCATAGACTCCAGTGGGTGTTTGTTGTTGTGCTGAAGGGTGAGGTGGTGTTTGTCGTCAGTGTATATATAGAAGCTCATGATGGAGGTCATTAGTCTTCTACACTGTTTCCACTCTGCAGAACTTAACCATGATACATGATACATACCATTCAGATATTCCATGTATGACAGGATTTCTCTCCTTAATACTTTTAAAATGTAGCTAAAGCTTTAATAGTACAATTAAAGATTCACACATACAGAAGTGCAGTTGCATAAAGCAACTTCGTAGATTTAGGTGAAATAAATGTTGACCCTACTTTAGTACCAGTATAACTTATGTAGTACAGTATGTTATGTAGATACTGAATCATTTATAATAGATACTGAATGATTCATAGCAGATGCTAAATAATTCCTAGTAGTTAATAATAAGTGAATAATTTTAAGTAGTTTTTGAAAAAAATATTTTAAAATAAATACAGAATAATTCATAGTTGTATATTTTATAGATGATATTAAATGGTTGCTAGCTGTTATTGATTCTAAATAATTTATAGTGGATAATAAATATTTTTTAATAGATTCTAAACAATTAACAGTAGATATTGAATAAGTTATAATAGTTATTAATAATTTACAGTAGGTACTGAACAATTTATCGTAGTTAATGAATAATTTACTGAAGTTACAGAATTATTTATAGTAGATACTAATAATTTACAGTAGATAACGAACAGTTTAGAGTAGATACTGAATCGTGTGATCAAAACTGCACAGTCCATCTCAGGAGCAGCCTTCCCCTCACTGCAGAACATCTACCACACCAGGGTCACCAGGAGGGCCCACAACATAATCAGGGACAGTACACACCCCCAGCACACACTCTTCACACTTTTACTTTCAGGCAGACGTTACAGGAGTGTGAAGTCCAGGACCACAAAACTGACAAACAGTTTCTACTCACAGGCCATCAGGCTTCTGAACACCTCACGCACTACCTCTCCAACCTCTCCTATCTGAACTGGTTTTAACTGGTCTGATTTAAACTGCACCTTACACTCACTGTACTGTCAGAATACTGTTTACATTCACATTCTATATATATATATAGAGAGAGAGAGAGAGAGATTTTTTATTTGTTATCTTTATCTATTGGTGAAAGGAGGAGCAGCAAAGTAAGAATTTCATTGTACAGTGTAACTGTCTGTTCTTCTGTACACATGACAATAAAACTCTTGAATCTTGAATTTATAGTAGATACTAATAATTTACAGTAGATCCCGAACAATTTATAGTAGCGACTGACTCATTTATAATAGATATTAATAATTTACAGTAGACACTGAATCATTTATAGTAGATACTAATAATTTACAGTAGATACTGAACAATTTATAATAGATACTGAATAATGTATAGTAGATACTAATAATTTATAGTAAATAGATACTGAATTATTTATAGTAGATACTAATCATTCACAGTAGATACTGAATCTTTTATAGTAGATGCCGATAATTTATAGTAGATACTGAACAATTTATAGTAGATTCTGAATCATCTGTAGTAGATACTAAATCATTTATAGTAGATACTAATAATTTATAGTAAGTAGATATTGAATTATTTATAGTAGATACTAATAATTTATAGTAGATATTGAATCATTTATAGTAGATACTAATAATTTATAGTAGATACTAATAATTTATAGTAGATATTGAATCATTTATAGTAGATACTAATAATTTATAGTGGGTACTTAACAATTTATAGTAGATACAGAATTATTTATAGTAGATACTAATAATTTACAGTAGATACTGAACAATTTATAGTAGATTCTGAATAATGTATAGTAGATACTAATAATTTATAGTAAGTAGATACTGAATCATTTATAGTAGATGCCGATAACTTATAGTAGATACTGAATAATTTGTAGTAGATACTGAAAACATTTATAGTAGATACTAATAATGCATAATATATTCTTAGTATGCATTCTAAATAATTAATTTTAGTTACTCTAATTTATAGCAGTTGCTGAATAATTTATAGTACATATAATAGTCAGTATAGTAGATACTAGTAATTAATGATATATATATATATATATATATATATATATATATATATATATATATATATTCATAGTATGTGTTCTAAATAATTTATTGTAGTGACTCAACAATTCAATGAATCATTCATAGTAGATACTATGTAGTACATACTAGTAATGCATTATATATATATATATATATATATATATATATATATATATATATATATATATATATATATTGTATTCTGAATGATTTATTGTAGTTACTCAATAATTTATAGCAGTTGCTGGATAATTTATAGTACTTACAAATTCTTAACAGATGCAAAATAATTCATAGTAGACACTAATAGTTTATGGTAGATACAGAATATATTATTGTAGATACTGAATAATTCATAGTAGATACTAATAGTTTATGGTACATACTGAATATATTATTGTAGTTACTGAATAATTCATAGTAGAGACTGAATATATTATAGTAGTTACTGAATAATTCATAGTAGACACTAATAGTTTATGGTAGATACTGAATATATTATAGTAGTTACAGATTAATTCATAGTAGATACTAATAGTTTATGGTAGAGACTGAATATATTATAGTAGTTACTGAATAATTCATAGTAGACACTAATAGTTTATGGTAGAGACTGAATATATTATTGTAGTTACTGAATAATTCATAGTAGATACTAATAGTTTATGGTAGAGACTGAATATATTATTGTAGTTACTGAATAATTCATAGTAGATACTAATAGTTTATGGTAGAGACTGAATATATTATAGTAGTCACTGAATAATTTATAGTAAATACTGAATAATGAATATTAGTGATTACTACAGGAGGATATAGAGTAATTCATACTGTTGTAAGTCTTGTTAATAACAGACTGACGTGGCTGTGGTGAAGTGGTCTCTGCTGGTCTTCAGCGAGTGGGGGGGGGTGGGGGGTGGAGGTAGGTTGTGGTTTGGACAGTAATGGGTTGAACCCTGTTTGTGTTTGTGCTGCAGGTGTTTGTGAGGGACTCGTTCGGGCTGAAGACTCTTTACTCCAGAGGAGATCTGGAGATGTGCTCCGTTCCCGGCGTGCAGCACATCTACTGGCACTCCAACGAAACCGTATACAAGACCTGCATCGAGAAGTGGCTGACATAAGACCCCCAACACATCCCCCCCACGTCCCGCGCACACACAGAGGAACCTATTTTTACAGAAGTCGTGTTCACTTTTCTATCATTTCATACGAGGCGGTCAGACGGCGATGACCTCACCCTGCACGCTGCGTGACAGTGCAGTGCTGCTACTTCACAGCAGCACCCAAGTGCTTTTTAACTCCGGCGTGAATCTCTCGCGCCAACCTCTTCCTCCTTATCACTCCAGCGTGCTGGTTTTTACTGGTTTTGAGATACAGAGATGTATATTTATGAGTGTATGTATGTTTGTGCGCGCATACATCCACGAGCACACCGTAGCTGCGCAATAGACATCAGTGCCTGAGGGATGTTCCTGCCGGGAGCGGTTTTAAACGACTGCGTTTAACTGGTTTTATCCTGTTTTATTCACTTTTAAAGGAGAAATAAGTCGAAACTTTTCAATGCAAGCTCGGTGAGGAGTGTTACATGACCTCGTGCAGGTTAGTCTGATGATGTAATATGTATTTTAATTGTACGTCCCCAGAATTGCGGTTATTGTAGTGTTACAGTGAGAGCCCGTTGCAGTACGAATAATTGCCTTACATTGTATAACGTTTTCCTTTTTATTGCAAGTTTCATTTTTAAATCTTTTAATCTTTTAAATTTTTTTTGTTGCATGACTCAGTGGTCAAGATCCATTCAGAGTGAGTTTGCTGTGAAATGTTCACACGTTGTTTACAGTGTTAGTGATGGTAACCAGACGTCAGCTTGTCTATAAGTACAAAATGTAGACATTTTAATTACTAAGAAACCCACCAGTGAACCTATGTGTGTCTTCTGAGTTTATATAATGAGTGTTTTTGATGGTAAAATAGAGATAAATCAGCAGTAAACACACCTGTTTTTGACGTTTGGTCGTATAGTAATATTTCAGCTTTTAGAGGTGGACGTCTGGTTCCATTCACTCCACTGTAAACAGATCAAAGTTTCTCTAAAACTAAGTATTTCACACCGAACCCACTCTGAACGACTCTTATTAGCCTCTTAACTATGAGGACGTTTAGTAAAGTGGGTGGAATTCCCCTTTAACTGATATCATGGTGGACGAGAGTGGTAGACACTAACGAGAGAAGGAGTTAAAGGGATTTGAGGAGGAGGAGAAGAGGGATAGATAGAAGATGGAGATGTGAGCTCAGTGCTATTGTAGCAGTAGCGCATTAACGTACCTCTAACTCAGTATCATGTGGAAGTCTCAGGTGTACAGTCGCTCATTTCTGTCTGTGTGAAAGGGAAAGACTTTCAGAGGATCTAGTTTTTTTTGGGGGGGTGGGGGGTATGGGGGGGTCTTTGTCTAGTAAAGCCAGAATATATATGTCTGTATACTGTGTTTCTGTGCATTAAGCTTTAATCAGAGATTCCTGTATTAGTATGTAATTGTGGGTCTAGTAGTAATAATAACTGATTGCTGCTTCAGTGAATCTGGAAGATGAGATCTCGATAAGACTCAGGGTTTCCCATCTGCTCATCCACACAAGTGGGTACCCTTTGGTGCTGTGAGGGGTCAGTGGTCTGTAGTGGGCACATCCTGAAACAACAGCCCTCAAAGTCAGTTTTTCCACTCAGTGCTAGACAGAAAGTAAACATACCACATACAAAAACACACACAGACACATACACACACAAACACACACAATCACTCACTCTAACACACACTTACTCTAACACACATACACACACAATCACTCACTCTAACACACACTTACTCTAACACACATACACACACACATACATACACACACAATCACTCACTCTAACACACACTTACTCTAACACACATACACACACACACACACATACACACAATCACTTACTCTAACACACATACACACACACACACATACACACACAATCACTCACTCTAACACACACATACACACACATACACACACACACATACACACACAATCACTCACTCTAACACACACTTACTCTAACACACACACACACACACACACATACACACACAATCACTCACTCTAACACACACTTACTCTAACACACACACACACACACACACACATACACACACAATCACTCACTCTAACACACACTTACTCTAACACACATACACACACACACACATACACACACAATCACTCACTCTAACACACACTTACTCTAACACACATACACACACAATCACTCACTCTAACACACACCTACTCTAACACACATACACACACACACACATACACACACAATCACTCACTCTAACACACACATACACACACATACACACACAAACACACACACAATCACTCACTCTAACACACACTTACTCTAACACACACACACACACATACACACACACACACTCGCTCAGACATGCTCACACACACACCCACTCGCTCAGACATGCACACACACATACATACTCGCTCCAACACACACACCCTCACACTCTCTCACTCTAACACACATCCTTGCTATAACACACCCACACAAATCCATGCTATAACACACTCGCATACACACACACACACACACACTCACTCTAACACACACATCCTCGCTATAACACACCCACACAACATCCTCGCTATAACACACACACACACACACACACACACATCCTCGCTATAACACATACACACACACACACTCACTCACACATGCTCATACACACACATAAATACATACTCGCTCTAACACACACAAACACACATACATAAACATATATACTTGCTCTAACACACACACACACACATACATAGACTTATACTCGCTCTGACACACACATACACACACACACACACACACATACTCGCTCTAACACACACATATACACACTCGCTCACACATGCATACACACACATACTCGCTCTGACAGACACTCCCCCATATGTTTAACCTCAGAGTGGTCTGAACACACACCCGCTAGAAGATGAAGAATATTTAAGTGCTGAAAAACTGAAAGAAGACAGAGTAACACTCTGCATCCGCACTACTGAACTCCTGATCAGATCTCATAATCAGATCAACCGTAATCTGATTTTACTGAACGTGTCAGTATTAGTGATATATAATATAACAGAGTTTCAGTTAGATAGTAATACAGGTTATAATGAAGAACGCTTCATGCACAGTGAATAAACTTTACTCTATAAGGAAGAGGATATATCGAGATCGGTTTTAACTGAGTTTATCCTGTTTTATCCACTTTTTAATGAGAAATAAGAACTTTTCAATGCAAGCTTGGTGACGAGTGTTACATGACATCTCGCAGGTGTACCGTGTTTTAATTGTACGTCCCCAGAATTGTGGTTACGGTAACGGTCAGATGCAGTGAGATCAATTGCCTTACATTGTATTACGTTTAACTCTTTAAAGGAGAAATCTTTCCTTATTATTATTGTTATTATTATTATTATTATTATTATTTGTTTTAGTGGTTCAGTAGTAGATTCATTCAGAGTGGGTTTTGGTGTGAAATGGTTCAGATGGCTTAATTTGCTTAATCACTGGTGATGGTAACCAGACATCAGCAAGTCTACAAATTAAGCCACCAGTGAACCTACACGTGTCTGTGAGTTTATATATTGAATATTAATGATAAAATAGAGATGAATATGAATAATAATATGTTTTTGGGACACATTTTCGACTGAACTTTTTTACTGTAATATCTGTCCGTGAGGGAGCTTTTAGAGGCGGACGTCTGGTTCCAATCACCACCACTGTGAACGGTTCTCACACCGAACCCACTCTGAACGACTCTTTATTTTTCTTCATTCGCCTCTTAATTATGAGGATCATTGGTAAAGTGGGTGGAGTTCCCCTTTACCTGTCTCAGAGTGGACATACTGATATCGTAGAGCTTGACGCACAGTGAATAAACCACCTGTTAATATGACATTAAAGTTTATAACTATCAGTACACAAGCTAATAGGAAAGAAAGGGATGACGAGTGTTGCACAACCCGGGTGTACCGGCTGTCGAGCGTCCTGGTTCTGTGTTATGTCTGTGTTGTGATGACAGTGTTACGTGTTATTAATGTGTTGTTTCTGTTTTTTCTCCGTGTCCGACCCGCAGTGAAGGAGGACGTTTAATACAGGCTGGTGGGCAACATGTATTTTATTTTTTTTAACTTTTAGGGGGTCTTGTTTTAACGTTCTGTGCCCTGATTTTAACAGGGAAGCTCATATCGTCAGTCTCGCGTGGAACGGTAAACGGGACGTCCAGTGCTGTCCAGTCAAAACAGCCACTATCTCACAGCTTCCACTCCCTCACGGTCAGTGCCTCACCTCCAGAGTCCAGTCTTAGAAGCTTCTGCTTCTCGCCATCCACATGACCCCAAACGCAGTCAGTGGTGTTGAGGGTCTGGACTCTGGCGAGGTCAGTCCAGTCCAGTAGGTGCGTCATGTTCAGAGGTATCTCCTGAAAAGTGTCCGTGTTGACTGGAGATCAATCGGAGAGGGTCGCTCTCGGACCCCCGCGCTGTGTTCGCTGTGTAAACGTGCTGCAGCTGAATCTCGGTTTTGTCCTGGCTGCGTCCCAGCCGCTGCACACGCCACCATGTTCACTCCTCCACTCCTCCGAGCTGATCTACCAACGTGCTTTACGATTTTTACCAGAGGTTGAACTCTTTCCTCCGAAGGGTCTGTGTGTATATTTTGAATACTAAAACCTGGAACGCTAGGAACGCTGTAGATGCAGTTCTATTCCAATAAAGTACCGATTTTAAAAACACTGTCTCTGTGGTTCTGAGGAAACTCCAGCATTCAGATCCTTTTTACTCTCACAAGATCTTCCTGACGTCTAGTGCTGGTGTGCAGTGTAGAGTAGTTAATGTATAACCCTGCAGTGAACACTTAATAACATATACATTTAATATAAATATGAATTTAACACACAGCAAAGCTAAAATAAAGAAGATAAGATAATAACATACAGAGAATGGGTGGGTGTGGCTAATGAGCAGCTTGATTGACAGCCCTCTGTCAGGAAAGAAGGATTAAGGAACAGTGTTGGTGGTGATAAAGGAATGAAGGGATGAAGGAACAGGATTGGTGATGATAAAGGAATGAAGAGATGAAGAAAGTGTTGGTGGTGATAAAAGAATGAAGGGATGAAGGAACAGTGTTGGTGACAAAGGGATGAAGGGAACAGTGTTGGTGATGATAAAGGAAAGAAGGGATGAAGTAACAGTGTTGGTGATGATAAAGGAATGAAGGGATGAAGGAACCGTGTTGGTGATGATAAAGGAATGAAGGAACGGTGTTGGTGGTGATAAAGGAATGAATGGATGAAGGAACAGTGTTGGTGGTGAAAAATTAATGAAGGGATGAAGGAACAGTGTTGGTGGTGATAAAGGAATGAAGGGATGAAGGAAAAGTGTTGGTGATGATAAAGGAATGAAGGGATGAAGGAACAGTATTGGTGATGATAAAGGAATGAAGGGATGAAGGAACAGTGTTGGTGATGATAAAGTAATGAAGGGATAAGGGAACAGTGCTTGTGGTGATAAAGGGATGAAGGAACGGTGTTGGTGGTGATAAAGGAATGAATGGATGAAGGAACAATGTTAATGATAATGGAATGAAGGTATGAAGAAACAGTGTTGGTGATGATAAAGGAACGAAGGGATGAAGGAAAAGTGTTGGTGATGATAAAGGAATGAAGGGATGAAGGAACAGTATTGGTGATGATAAAGGAATGAAGGGATGAAGGAACAGAGTTGGTGATGATAAAGTAATGAAGGGATAAGGGAACAGTGCTTGTAGTGATAAAGGGATGAAGGGTTGAAGGAACAGTGTTGGTGATAAAGGAATGAAAGGATGAAGGAACAGTGTTGGTGATGATAAAGGAATGAAGGAACAGTGTTGGTGATGATAAAGGAATGAAGGAACAGTGTTGGTGATGATAAAAGAATGAAGGGATGACGGAACAGTGTTGGTGGTGACAAAGGAATGAAGGGATGAAGGAACAGTGTTGGTGATGATAAAGGAATGAAGGGATGAAGGAAAAGTGTTGGTGATAAAGGAAAGAAGGGATGAAGGAACAGTGTTGGTGGTGATAAAGGAATGAAGGGATGAAGGAACAGTGTTAGAGATGATAAAGGAATAAAGGGATGAATGAACAGTGTTGGTGTTGATAAAGGAATGAAGGAACAGTGTTGGTGATGATAAAGGGATGAAGGAACAGTGTTGGTGATGATAAAGGAATGAAGGGATGAAGGAACAGTGTTGGTGATGATAATGGAATGAAGGGATGAAGGAACAGTGTTGGTGATGATAAAGGAATGAAGGGATGAAGGAACAGTGTTGGTGGTGATAAAGGAATGAAGGGATGAAGGAACAGTGCTTGTGGTGATAAAGGAATGAAGGGATGAAGGAACAGTGTTGGTGATGATAAAGGAATGAAGGGATGAAGGAACAGTGTTGGTGATGATAAAGGAATGAAGGGATGAAGGAACAGTGTTGGTGATAAAGGAATGAAGTGATGAAGGAACAGTGTTGGTGATAAAGGAATGAAGTGATGAAGGAACAGTGTTGGTGATGATAAAGGAGTGAAGGGATGAAGGGACAGTGTTGGTGATTATAAAGGGATGAAGGAACAGTGTTGGTGATGATAAAGGAATGAAGGGATGAAAGAACAGTGTTGGTGATGATAAAGGAATAAAGGAATGAAGGAACAGTGTTGGTGGTGATAAAGGAATGAAGAGATGAAGGAACAGTGTTGGTGATGATAAAGGAATGAAGGGATGAAGGAACAGTGATGGTGGTGATAAAGGAATGAAGGGATGAAGGAACAGTGTTGGTGATGATAAAGGAATGAAGGGATGAAGGAACAGTGTTGGTGATGATAAAGGAATGAAGGAATGAAGGAACAGTGTTGGTCATGATAAAGGAATGAAGGGATGAAGGAACAGTGTTGGTGATGATAAAGGAATGAAGTGATGAAGGAACAGTGTTGGTGATAAAGGAATGAAGTGATGAAGGAACAGTGTTGGTGATGATAAAGGAATGAAGGGATGAAGGGACAGTGTTGGTGATTATAAAGGGATGAAGGAACAGTGTTGTTGATGATAAAGGAATGAAGGGATGAAAGAACAGTGTTGGTGATGATAAAGGAATGAAGGAATGAAGGAACAGTGTTGGTGATGATAAAGGAATGAAGAGATGAAGGAACAGTGTTGGTGATGATAAAGGAATGAAGGGATGAAGGAACAGTTTTGGTGATAAAGGAATGAAGTGATGAAGGAACAGTGTTGGTGGTAAAGGAATGAAGTGATGAAGGAACAGTGTTGGTGATGATAAAGGAATGAAGGGATGAAGGAACAGTGTTGGTGATAAAGGAATGAAGTGATGAAGGAACAGTGTTGGTGGTAAAGGAATGAAGTGATGAAGGAACAGTGTTGGTGATGATAAAGGAATGAAGGGATGAAGGAACAGTGTTGGTGATGATAAAGGAATGAAGGGATGAAGGAACAGTGTTGGTGGTGATAAAGGAATGAAGAGATGAAGGAAAAGTGTTGGTGATGATAAAGGAATGAAGAAATGAAGGGACAGTGTTGGTGATGATAAAGGAATGAAGGGATGAAGGAACAGTGTTGGTGATTATAAAGGAATGAAGGGATGAAGGAACCGTGTTGGTGATGATAAAGGAATAAAGGGATGAAGGAACAGTGTTGGTGGTGATAAAGGAATGAAGAAATGAAGGAACAGTGTTGGTGATGATAAAGGAATGAAGAGATGAAGGAACAGTTTTGGTGATGATAAAGGAGTGAAAGGATGAAGGAACAGTGTTGGTGGTGATAAAGGAATGAAGGAACACTTTTGGTGATGATAAAGGAATGAAGGGATGAAGGAACAGTGTTGGTGGTGATAAAGGAATGAAGGGATGAAGGAACAGTGTTGGTGATAAAGGAATGAAGGGATGAAGGAACAATGTTGGAGATGATAAAGGAATGAAGGGATAAAGGAACAGTGTTGGAGATGAGAAAGGAATGAAGGGATGAAGGAACAGTGTTGGTGGTAATAAAGGAATAAAGGGATGAAGGAACAGTGTTGGTGGTGATAAAGGAATGAAGGGATGAAGGAACAGTGTTGGTGATGATAAAGGAATGAAGGGATGAAGGAACACTTTTGGTGATGATAAAGGAATAAAGGGATGAAGGAACAGTGTTGGTGGTGATAAAGGAATGAAGGAATGAAGGAACAGTGTTGGTGATGATAAAGGAATGAAGAGATGAAGGAACAGTTTTGGTGATGATAAAGGAGTGAAAGGATGAAGGAACAGTGTTGGTGGTGATAAAGGAATGAAGGGATGAAGGAACAGTGTTGGTGATAAAGGAATGAAGTGATGAAGGAACAGTGTTGGTGGTAAAGGAATGAAGTGATGAAGGAACAGTGTTGGTGATGATAAAGGAATGAAGGGATGAAGGAACAGTGTTGGTGATGATAAAGGAATGAAGGGATGAAGGAACAGTGCTGGTGGTGATAAAGGAATGAAGAGATGAAGGAACAGTGTTGGTGATGATAAAGGAATGAAGAAATGAAGGGACAGTGTTGGTGATGATAAAGGAATGAAGGAATGAAGGAACAGTGTTGGTGATGATAAAGGAATGAAGAGATGAAGGAACAGTTTTGGTGATGATAAAGGAGTGAAAGGATGAAGGAACAGTGTTGGTGGTGATAAAGGAATGAAGGAACAGTGTTGGTGATGATAAAGGAATGAAGGGATGAAGGAACAGTGTTGGTGGTGATAAAGGAATGAAGGGATGAAGGAACAGTGTTGGTGATAAAGGAATGAAGGGATGAAGGAACAATGTTGGAGATGATAAAGGAATGAAGGGATAAAGGAAAAGTGTTGGAGATGATAAAGGAATGAAGGGATGAAGGAACAGTGTTGGTGGTAATAAAGGAATAAAGGGATGAAGGAACAGTGTTGGTGGTGATAAAGGAATGAAGGGATGAAGGAACAGTGTTGGTGATGATAAAGGAATGAAGGGATGAAGGAACACTTTTGGTGATGATAAAGGAATGAAGGGATGAAGGAATGAAGGAACAAAGGAACAGTGTTGGTGATGATAAAGGAATGAAGGGATGAAGGAACAGTGTTGGCGATGATAAAGGAATGAAGAGATGAAGGAACAGTGTTGGTGGTGATAAAGGAATGAAGGGATGAAGGAACAGTGTTGGTGGTGATAAAGGAATGAAGGGATGAAGGAACAGTGTTGGTGGTGATAAAGGAATGAAGGGATGAAGGAACAGTGTTGGTGATGATAAAGGAATGAAGGGATGAAGGAATGAAGGAACAAAGGAACAGTGTTGGTGATGATAAAGGAATGATGGGATGAAGGAACAGTGTTGGTGATGATAAAGGAATGAAGAGATGAAGGAACAGTGTTGGTGATGATGAAGGAATGAAGGGATGAAGGAACAGTGTTGGTGGTGATAAAGGAATGAAGGGATGAAGGAACAGTGTTGGTGGTGATAAAGGAATGAAGGGATGAAGGAACAGTGTTGGTGATGATAAAGGAAGGAAGGGATGAAGGAACAGTGTTGGTGGTGATAAAGGAATGAAGGAATGAAGGAACAGTGTTGGTGATGATAAAGGAATGAAGAGATGAAGGAACAGTGTTGGTGATGATGAAGGAATGAAGGGATGAAGGAACAGTGTTGGTGGTGATAAAGGAATGAAGGGATGAAGGAACAGTGTTGGTGGTGATAAAGGAATGAAGGGATGAAGGAACAGTGTTGGTGATGATAAAGGGATGAAGGGATGAAGGAACAGTGATGGTGGTGATAAAGGAATGAAGGGATGAAGGAACAGTGTTGGTGATGATAAAGGAATGAAGGGATGAAGGAACAGTGATGGTGGTGATAAAGGAATGAAGGGATGAAGGAACAGTGTTGGTGATGATAAAGGAATGAAGGGATGAAGGAACAGTGTTGGTGATGATAAAGGAATGAAGGAATGAAGGAACAGTGTTGGTGATGATAAAGGAATGAAGGGATGAAGGAACAGTGTTGGTGATAAAGGAATGAAGTGATGAAGGAACAGTGTTGGTGATAAAGGAATGAAGTGATGAAGGAACAGTGTTGGTGATGATAAAGGAGTGAAGGGATGAAGGGACAGTGTTGGTGATTATAAAGGGATGAAGGAACAGTGTTGGTGATGATAAAGGAATGAAGGGATGAAAGAACAGTGTTGGTGATGATAAAGGAATAAAGGAATGAAGGAACAGTGTTGGTGGTGATAAAGGAATGAAGGAATGAAGGAACAGTGTTGGTGATGATAAAGGAATGAAGAGATGAAGGAACAGTTTTGGTGATGATAAAGGAGTGAAAGGATGAAGGAACAGTGTTGGTGGTGATAAAGGAATGAAGGAACAGTGTTGGTGATGATAAAGGAATGAAGGGATGAAGGAACAGTGTTGGTGGTGATAAAGGAATGAAGGGATGAAGGAACAGTGTTGGTGATAAAGGAATGAAGGGTTGAAGGAACAATGTTGGAGATGATAAAGGAACGAAGGGATAAAGGAACAGTGTTGGTGGTAATAAAGGAATAAAGGGATGAAGGAACAGTGTTGGTGGTGATAAAGGAATGAAGGGATGAAGGAACAGTGTTGGTGATGATAAAGGAATGAAGGGATGAAGGAACACTTTTGGTGATGATAAAGGAATGAAGGGATGAAGGAATGAAGGAACAAAGGAACAGTGTTGGTGATGATAAAGGAATGAAGGGATGAAGGAACAGTGTTGGTGGTGATAAAGGAATGAAGAGATGAAGGAACAGTGTTGGTGATGATAAAGGAATGAAGGAACAAAAGAACAGTGTTGGTGATGATAAAGGAATGAATGGATGAAGGAACAGTGTTGGTGGTGATAAAGGAATGAAGAGATAAAGGAACAGTGTTGGTGATGATAAAGGAATGAAGAGATGAAGGAACAGTGTTGGTGATGATGAAGGAATGAAGGGATGAAGGAACAGTGTTGGTGATGATAAAGGAATGAAGAGATGAAGGAACAGTGTTGGTGATGATGAAGGAATGAAGGGATGAAGGAACAGTGTTGGTGGTGATAAAGGAATGAAGGGATGAAGGAACACTGTTGGTGGTGGTAAAGGAATGAAGGAATGAAGGAACAGTGTTGGTGATGATAAAGGAATGAAGAGATGAAGGAACAGTGTTGGTGATGATGAAGTAATGAAGGGATGAAGGAACAGTGTTGGTGGTGATAAAGGAATGAAGGGATGAAGGAACAGTGTTGGTGGTGATAAAGGAATGAAGGGATGAAGGAACAGTGTTGGTGGTGATAAAGGGATGAAGGAACAATGTTGGAGATGATAAAGGAATGAAGAGATGAAGGAACAGTGTTGGTGGTGATAAAGGAATGAAGAGATGAAGGAACAGTGTTGGTGGTGATAAAGGAATGAAGGAACAGTGTTGGTGATGATAAAGGAATGAAGGGATGAAGGAACAGTGTTGGTGGTGATAAAGGAATGAAGGGATGAAGGAACAGTGTTGGTGATAAAGGAATGAAGGGTTGAAGGAACAATGTTGGAGATGATAAAGGAACGAAGGGATAAAGGAACAGTGTTGGTGGTAATAAAGGAATAAAGGGATGAAGGAACAGTGTTGGTGGTGATAAAGGAATGAAGGGATGAAGGAACAGTGTTGGTGATGATAAAGGAATGAAGGGATGAAGGAACACTTTTGGTGATGATAAAGGAATGAAGGGATGAAGGAATGAAGGAACAAAGGAACAGTGTTGGTGATGATAAAGGAATGAAGGGATGAAGGAACAGTGTTGGTGGTGATAAAGGAATGAAGAGATGAAGGAACAGTGTTGGTGATGATAAAGGAATGAAGGAACAAAAGAACAGTGTTGGTGATGATAAAGGAATGAATGGATGAAGGAACAGTGTTGGTGGTGATAAAGGAATGAAGAGATAAAGGAACAGTGTTGGTGATGATAAAGGAATGAAGAGATGAAGGAACAGTGTTGGTGATGATGAAGGAATGAAGGGATGAAGGAACAGTGTTGGTGATGATAAAGGAATGAAGAGATGAAGGAACAGTGTTGGTGATGATGAAGGAATGAAGGGATGAAGGAACAGTGTTGGTGGTGATAAAGGAATGAAGGGATGAAGGAACACTGTTGGTGGTGGTAAAGGAATGAAGGAATGAAGGAACAGTGTTGGTGATGATAAAGGAATGAAGAGATGAAGGAACAGTGTTGGTGATGATGAAGTAATGAAGGGATGAAGGAACAGTGTTGGTGGTGATAAAGGAATGAAGGGATGAAGGAACAGTGTTGGTGGTGATAAAGGAATGAAGGGATGAAGGAACAGTGTTGGTGGTGATAAAGGGATGAAGGAACAATGTTGGAGATGATAAAGGAATGAAGAGATGAAGGAACAGTGTTGGTGGTGATAAAGGAATGAAGAGATGAAGGAACAGTGTTGGTGGTGATAAAGGAATGAAGGGATGAAGGAACAGTTTTGGTGATGATAAAGGAATGAAGGGATGAAGGAATGAAGGAATGAAGGAACCGTGTTGGTGGTGATAAAGGAATGAAGGGATGAAGGAACAGTGTTGGTGGTGATAAAGGAATGGAGGGTGTATATTTGCTGAAGACTCGTGTTCTGAGATACAACAGGTGGGTGAACATGGGATTTGGCGACACCCTGTGGTTAAACAGTGAATTGCAGCTTCAGCGTGGTCTGTAATAGGATCCACAGTTATAACAAGTCAGATATAGGAGGTACTGTATATCTTAATGCTTCCAACTTTCTTGGAACAGTTTGGAAAATAACCTCCCATCAGATGGAGTAAAGCTCCGCCGCTGGACTCTGGACTAGCAGAAACCAAGGAGTGACCAATCACACTTCTCTATCTGGTCAGTCTAGTGGACGAGTCTGGGTTTGAAGAACACCAGGAGAACATTACCTGCCTGACTGCTCTGTGAATGTAAAGTCTGGTGGAGGAGGGATGATGATGATGCTATGGGGGTGTTTTGCTTGGGGGTGGGCTAAGGACCCTCAATTCCAGTGAAGGGAGATCTTAATACTTCCAGCTTTGTGGGAACAATGTTTGGAGAAGAACCTGATCTGTTCCAGAATAACTAACTGTGTTCCAGTGACCACAGTTGCCGGCTGGTTGACTACTCAACCCCAACAACCTTAGGATGTATTATTATTATTATTATTATTATTATTATTATTATTATTATTATTATTATTATTATAGCAGTGAGGTTGACCTGTGAGAACACTTGTTTATGTAACATACTCCGTTTTTTTATTTTTAAATGGTGTAGGAATTAATTTAAATGTTCTATTTATTTATTTATTTATTTATTAATTGTTATTATTATTATTTATTATTAGTAGTATTATTATTATTATTATTATTATTATTATTATTATTATTATTATTATTATTATTATTAACTGTATTGCCGGGGAGTGAGGACATTTGTTTACATACCTTCTTAATAAATAATAAATTCTTATTCTGTTTCCCTTTTAAAATGTATATTTTAAAGTAATTCCTAATGTCATAAAACATACAGCCGCTGTCCAATGAAAAACAAGCATCTCCAAAATAGCAACTTTACAGGAGAGACTAAAAACTTTACTTTCAATGGAAATCAATGAAATCAATCGATTTTATATTCTATTGGTCCATTCATCGTGAAACTGTCACACAATGTGATCACCAGCTGTCCAGTTCAGATGATGTAGAAAAATAAAAATTGATAAAAATATATATAAAAAAAAATAATACGTGTTTTCTTCAGACAGTGATGATATATTTTATGATTTCTATAGGAAAGTAAAACGTACCTGCCTAATTGGTTTGATTAGTGTTGTATTTTGAAAATAAAATTGGCGCCACTGACTTTAATAATAATTCGGCCGAATTTAAATGAATACATAAAAAAACTACAACTCCCGGCAGCCCGTTCGAACCGGAAACGACCGGCGCAGCACACATGCGCAGTGCGCGCCTAGCGGAGGCCCTTTCCTGTCTGAGAGCGAGGAGCAGAGAGACCGCCGAGACAAGTAGGTGAAAATAAATCCTCAAAATCCGCAAATAAACCCCCCAAAACCGCACAGTCGCAGCTCGTTCGGGCTTATAAGAGTGTAGTTTAGGTGTGGACGCGGGGCTGGAGTGAGCTGAGAGTGTTAAAGGTGTTAAAATAGTGTTTTTCTTGGTGAGGGTCGTTCAGTGTGAACCATGTGGCCGCGGGCTCCGAGCGGCTCCGACAGAAAAGCTCCGGACTCGGACTGTTTACCCCAAACAACCCGCTTATCTTCACCAGCACAGGCTTAGAAACCCCCCGGTCCTGTTCGGGGGGCTTTAGCTCAGCCCTGCTGTGTCTCCGGTGGTCGTACGAAAGCGATGTTGCTAAATGCTAACTGTTTAGTTCTCCTTAGTTAGTTAGCTTTAGCTTTAGCATCTCACAGTAAGTACTCAGTAAGAGTAACGACTGTCTGATAAATACCTGCTTCTGTTTATCAAAGAGGAGTGAAAATCAGTAACTATGGTAATTTAGACTCGCTATTGAGTGAAAACGTAGAAATCAGCGACTAAAGTTATCTTATTCTAACTCACCGATCCACCTTAAATGTCGCAACGGTTCCGTTCAGTTACAGATGTGGTCGAAGTTAGTTTCTGAATTCCCTGTTCCACCTTAAATAATCCAGGAGTTGCCTTCAGTTCGGACGAGGCTGATTGTAGTTTATATTAATTCCCTGTTCCACCTTAAATAATCCAGGAGTTGCCTTCAGTTCGGACGAGGTTGATTGTAGTTTATATTAATTCCCTGTTCCACCTTAAATAATCCAGGAGTTGCCTTCAGTTCGGACGAGGTTGATTGTAGTTTATATTAATTCCCTGTTCCACCTTAAATAATCCAGGAGTTACATTCAGTCCGGACGAGGCTGATGGTGGTTTATATTAATTCCCCGTTCCACCTTAAATAATCCAGGAGTTGCATTCAGTTCGGACGAGGCTGATGGTAGTTTATATTAATTCCCTGTTCCACCTTAAATAATCCAGGAGTTGCCTTCAGTTCGGACGAGGTTGATTGTAGTTTATATTAATTCCCTGTTCCACCTTAAATAATCCAGGAGTTGCCTTCAGTTCGGACGAGGTTGATTGTAGTTTATATTAATTCCCTGTTCCACTTTAAATAATCCAGGAGTTACATTCAGTCCGGACGAGGCTGATGGTAGTTTATATTAATTCCCTGTTCCACCTTAAATAATCCAGGAGTTACATTCAGTCCGGACGAGGCTGATGGTAGTTTATATTAATTCCCTGTTCCACCTTAAATAATCCAGGAGTTGCCTTCAGTTCGGACGAGGTTGATTGTAGTTTATATTAATTCCCTGTTCCACCTTAAATAATCCAGGAGTTGCCTTCAGTTCGGACGAGGCTGATGGTAGTTTATATTAATTCCCTGTTCCACCTTAAATAATCCAGGAGTTACATTCAGTCCGGACGAGGCTGATGGTAGTTTATATTAATTCCCTGTTCCACCTTAAATAATCCAGGAGTTGCCTTCAGTTCGGACGAGGCTGATGGTAGTTTATATTAATTCCCTGTTCCACTTTAAATAATCCAGGAGTTACATTCAGTTCGGACGAGGCTGATGGTAGTTTATATTAATTCCCTGTTCCACCTTAAATAATCCAGGAGTTACATTCAGTCCGGACGAGGCTGATGGTAGTTTATATTAATTCCCTGTTCCACCTTAAATAATCCAGGAGTTGCATTCAGTTCGGACGAGGCTGATGGTGGTTTATATTAATTCCCTGTTCCACCTTAAATAATCCAGGAGTTGCATTCAGTTCGGACAAGGCTGATGGTGGTTTATATTTTAGTTACCTGTTCCACCTTAAATAATCCAGGAGTTGCATTCAGTTCGGACGAGGCTGATGGTAGTTTATATTAATTCCCTGTTCCACCTTAAATAATCCAGGAGTTGCATTCAGTTCGGACGAGGCTGATGGTAGTTTATATTAATTCCCTGTTCCATCTAAACCCTCCTATTATGTTAATGGTACGTATTAAAGCAATATAGCTTAATTTTAAACTCTAGGAAGATTTGGAAACAAACATATAATATATTTACAATTTTAACTATTTACGAACACTTTATTCAGAGAGGGAAGCCAATATTTCAGACAATTTAAAGTGGAGACTGATCAAATAGACCATAACATAGTAGGAGGGTTAAATAATCCAGGAGTTACAATTAGTTCGGACGAGGCTGATGGTAGTTTATATTTTAGTTACCTGTTCCACCTTAAATAACACAGGAGACAAAGACGTGGCTGAAGTTCGTTTCTTCTCCAAATTGTTGTTGCACCTTAAATGATGCAGGAGTTACATTCAGTCCGGACTAGGCTGGAGGTAGTTTCTTATTTTAATTCCCCAGTTCCACCTTAAATGATGTTTTAGGGGCCAAAGTGTAACTGCTGCCCCATTTAAGGTGGAATGGGGAATTCATATAAGAAGCTGATATAATCTCTGCATCATTTAAGGTGGAACGGGGAATTAATATAAGAAGCTGATATAATCTCTGCATCATTTAAGGTGGAACGGGGAATTAATATAAGAAGCTGATATAACCTCTGCATCATTTAAGGTGGAACAGGGAATTAATATAAGAAGCTGGTATAATCTCTGCATCATTTAAGGTGGAACGGGGAATTAATACAAGAAGCTGATATAACCTCTGCATCATTTAAGGTGGAACGGGGAATTCATATAAGAAGCTGATATAATCTCTGCGTCATTTAAGGTGGAACGGGGAATTCATATAAGAAGCTGATATAATCTCTGCGTCATTTAAGGTGGAACGGGGAATTCATATAAGAAGCTGATATAATCTCTGCGTCATTTAAGGTGGAACGGGGAATTCATATAAGAAGCTGATATAATCTCTGCGTCATTTAAGGTGGAATGGGGAATTCGAGTAAGAAGTAAACTTCAGAAAGTGTGCAATTGAGCTTTTTCCAGCAAACTGAAAGCGAGTGTGAGTTTTAAGGTGACCCAGCATTGTTAGCTCCTCCTGTTGGGCCCTGTTTGCTGAATGTTGTGGGTGAAGTTGATCTGATCTCCTGTAATTAAGCAATTTCGAACATATGGAAGCCTGAGCACAGCGTTAATCAGTTTAGGAATAATGTGTGGAGTTTGGTTAAACTCAGTCACAGGTTAAGAATCTGTTTGAGGTTTAAGTACAGCTGAATGATTCAGGACATATCTATCTAAATATTTATCAATTAAACTTATATATTTATACATAGATCAACCATAACATTAAAACATAGAGACGTGTGTGTATCTGTTATGTATGTGCATATAATTATGGGATCAGTTGAAAGTCCAGAGAGCGAGACTAGAGTCACATCCTGACACTCCTCGTTGTCCTGGTGTGCTAGAGTCCTCGCAGAGCAACTCTCTCTGCTTATTCATTGGCTGCTGCTTCTCCATCGCTCAGCCAATCACCAGCTCAGAAACAGACCCTTAAGCTACATGGAGATCCAGGACTGAGTGCAGTCTCTGTTCAGAACTTGTTTGGAAATGTATTGATTTCTCTCTCTCTCTTCAGAATGACGGAGTGGGAAACCGCACCAGCTGTGGCTGAGACGCCCGAGATTAAGCTGTTCGGAAAGTGGAGCACAGATGACGTCCAGATCAACGACATCTCCCTCCAGGTGAGCTCCCTTCTTCAGACGTGCCCTGGAGCTGCTGGTGATGAG
Organism: Megaleporinus macrocephalus; assembly: GCA_021613375.1. Classification (NCBI taxonomy): domain Eukaryota; kingdom Metazoa; phylum Chordata; class Actinopteri; order Characiformes; family Anostomidae; genus Megaleporinus; species Megaleporinus macrocephalus. Next base: position 67,264,383 of record CM038702.1, on the reverse strand, counting down.
TCTCTCACCCCGAGTCTGTTTGGGTGGCAGATCCACGCTGCACGTCTGTGTTTAGCCTCTCAGCGCGAAGCTAAAGACTGTTTTGGTTGCGGGTGGAATTTTCTAACATTCATTTTTGGGTGGACTGTTTCTCCAGAACAGCTGATACAGAAAATGCTTTATATCCTAATAAACTGTATTAAAATGTCATGGAGGCGAGACTAGAGTCACATCCTGACACGCCTCATTGTCCTGGTGTGCTAGAGTCCTCGCAGAGCAACTCTCTTTGCTTATTCATTGGCTGCTGCTTCTCCATCGCTCAGCCAATCACCAGCTCAGAAACAGCCCTAACCACGACCCGTAGATCAAACCTGGTGTTTAAATTCTATTAATCCATTAATTCTATTATGAGTGCTGGCCGTGTGTCTGTCCTGTGCATCAGCTGGAGCTCCGCTGTGAGTGCGCTCAGGCTGATGGTCATGGCTGCTGTGGTTGCTAAGCAACGCCGGGTCTCGTTGTGTGATCAGTCTGCTTGTTCTCTCCTCCGCTCAGGACTACATTGCTGTGAAGGAGAAGTACGCCAAGTACCTCCCCCACTCCGGAGGGCGCTATGCCGCCAAGCGCTTCCGTAAGGCCCAGTGTCCCATCGTGGAGCGCTTGACCAACTCCATGATGATGCACGGACGCAACAACGGCAAGAAGCTGATGACCGTCCGCATCGTGAAGCACGCCTTCGAGATCATCCACCTGCTGACCGGCGAGGTGCGGAACCCTTACCGAGACCCGTTTATTAACATGCTCAGAGTTTAGTTCTGGTTTTAGGAAGCTCGAGTTAATGTGAACTAGAGCTGCAATAATTACGAAACTGAACTAATTAAATAAGTAATTAAGTTAAAGGTGAGCTTTTTAAAAACTCAACACTTCCTGTAACCCTGGAGAACTTAGTCGGCCGTTTGTGTGATTTATAAAATGTTAAAGCTCTGCTAGTCTCTTATAATAGATTAGCCTTGGACTACATGTGTATTTACATATAGATATGCACTTTCTCAGTGTATTTAAAGTGTTTTAGGTGGCTTTAGTAGTTAATATAAAAAATGTGTATATATACACATACATATGTGAGCACAGATATTATATATATTTATTTTATAGGGGTGTAAGAAAATATCGAATATTGGGATTTGTTTAGTGATACTGTATCGAGTCCTGGCAGACAGTGAATCGGTGTGTTTAAACTTCTGACCACTAGATGGCAGTGTTGTAATCCATTTTCAGCTCCGCTCCAACATTAACAAGCAGCACAAGGGCGCAGTGCTATTGTAAACATTGACAAACCTGTTAATGTAGTGGTGTTTTAATAGTAGGACTAGAAAAATCACAGAATGTCACGATATATAAATATAAAAAAAATCAGTTGATAGAACGTCCAGAAAGCGAGACTAGAGTCACATCCTGACACGCCTCGTTGTCCTGGTGTGCTAGAGTCCTCGCAGAGCAACTCTCTCTGCTTATTCATTGGCTGCTGCTTTTCCATTGCTCAGCCAATCACCAGCTCAGAAACAGACCCTTCCATCAGTTTCCATAACGCATCACTTAAACTCAAAAAAGTTTTATTTCTGATCAAAAACAGTTGAGGTAGATATTTACGGTGAGAAATGATCATCCGTTTTTCTTAAATGTGGTCTTCAGAAAAGAGTCCAGCTGCAGAACTGTGTGCTCTTGAGTGCGTGTCGGTTCTGTAACCTAAAAACGAATCCTGAATAAGAAAACGCTGGTGAATGTCTGTGTAAGCGGGTTTTAAGAAGAACTTCCTTCTCAAGAATGGTTGTTAAATGAGGCCCATTGAGTTTAATCTTGCGTTGTCAAACCAGCCAGGCTTTATAGTAGACGAGTTTAGAGACAGCACTAAGTCTCTGTGTTGATTACTCTGCTGATCGATCGATCTCGTCCTGCTTTTCTCTCAGAACCCCCTGCAGGTGCTGGTGAACGCCATCATCAACAGCGGCCCCCGTGAAGACTCCACCCGTATCGGCCGTGCTGGTACAGTCAGGAGACAGGCCGTGGACGTGTCTCCTCTCCGTAGGGTCAACCAGGTACGCTCGGCCTGCTGACCATGTGACTGCCGCAGAGTCTCTCGTTCTCAGTGAACCGTTTCAGGTGGCCAGCTAGAGATGTTTGAGTTGTTCGTTAATGATATGTATCTGCGTCAAGATGAGGCTTAATATGGGATATATGGGGTGTCTGGATACTTTTGGACACGCAGAGCGAGACTAGAGTGGTGTCCTGACAGTCCTTGTTGTCCTGATGCGCTCTAGAACTCGCAGAATAAACTTTCTTTGATAGTTCATTGGCTGCTGCTTTCCATTGCTCAGCCAATCACAAGCTCAGAAACAGCCACCCTGGGATTTGGTCATCATCGCTAAGTGTGCTCAGACCCAGTTGAGTCTAACAGTAGTAATAATAGTAGTATTGATAGTTGTAGTAGTTGTAATTAACAATTATAGTCTTTGTTTATTTGTTTATAGTACTTTGTGTACATTAAAGGGCTCTTATCATAGAAAACCAAGCAGTACAGCCCAGACTTCCATCATCTGCCGTCATTGTCCAGGTTTCTAAGTCCATTTAAGTCCGTTTCTAAGTCCAGTCTATATGTGAAGGCTAAGCTGCTAAACTTTCCCATTTGTTTTTAGTTAATTGTATTTGTGATGTCATTAAATCCGCAAATTAACCTTCCTGTATTTAGGCTACTGATGTTTAGCTCTGCTGTTTGAATGAGGGACTTCTTGATACTGTAGGAGCAAAACTTTGTATGTGATAAATTACTTGGAAGATTTTATTAATTAATTAATTAATTTAACATTTAATGGAACATGTGCTTCGGTCATGGCTGTTTTCAGTTCTCATCATCTCCTGGACCTCAGGATGTGGGACCTTTTGACTCCTATAACTTTCTTTTCCGACTGAAATGAGCCACTAAGTTGTTTATCATGCCTCGAGGTTGAGGAAGGTCCTGTAGTGTGGAAAGTGGATGTGGGGTCTCTTGTGTTTTGACAGAAGAGCTGTTAATAGTGGGCTCGTTTGCTAACTGTGTGTTTGTGTGTTAGGCTATCTGGCTGCTGTGCACAGGAGCGAGAGAGGCCGCCTTCAGGAACATTAAGACCATCGCTGAGTGCTTGGCTGACGAGCTCATCAACGCTGCCAAGGTAACGGCACTATAGCCTGATTACGGCCTTAAAGAAGCAGATCAGTACATTTTAAAGTTTTTCAGTTACTGTATACAGTTACTAACACCTGTAAATACATGCGTGCACACTTCTGTGCCAGTTATAGTGTATATAATGTAAACCTAGCTTAAACCTGCACATGCATCAGACAGAAGAGCTGCTTGTGCTAGTTTTAAGGGAGCTGGAGCCAAGACGCTTGACTTAGAAGTGAAGTTCTGGATTTAAAACACTGTAGAGGTGCGACATCTTGTTTTTAGACAGAAATCTGATCCTATTACCATTCCTATCCTGTTAGTGTTGAGAACCCAACTGTTGCCAACATTTTTTTTTAGGGCTGTGTATTGGCGATACAATACGTATTGTGATACAGCGGTCCCGATTCAATATATCGAAATACTGCAAATTCATATATTGGGATTTTTCTAATCTTACTATAAAATACACCACTGTATGAACAGGTTTGCTAATACTGACTATAGCATTGCGCACTTGTGCTGCTTGTTAATGTTGGAGTGGAGCCAAAAATGGATTACAACACTGCCATCTAGTGGTCAGAGGTTCAAACACAACATAGAATTATTCACCGTCTGACAGAAATCTGTGTATCGATACAGTATCACTAAATATAATATCCTGATATTTGATATTTCAATATTTTTGTACACCCTCATATATCATGGCAAGTATCTGTAAAATGGCAACTATAGAGGATAGACCCAACAACATACTTTACTTTTGATGTAAGTCAATGGAACCAGGCTTTTTTCCAGGCTATTTTAGAGCCTTTCTATTGGTCCAGCTGACCTTCACTGACCCGCTTCAGCTCCCAGCGGTCTGACGGGAAGATTCCCAGAAAGCGAGACTAGAGTCACATCCTGATATACTCTGTTGTCTTGGTGTGCTAGAGTCCTCGCAGAGCAACTCTCTCTGCTTATTCATTGGCTGCTGCTTCTCCATCGCTCAGCCAATCACCAGCTCAGAAACATCCTCTCTCTCTGCAGATTCAGTGCCTGTTTAAGTGATCATTTGATTGATTGATTGTTTCCTGTCGTTCATCTTTTCATGTTTTTTATTCTGCAGGGCTCGTCAAACTCCTACGCCATCAAGAAGAAGGACGAGCTGGAGAGAGTGGCCAAGTCCAACCGTTAAAACGGCTGTTGCTTTCTACACAAGGTTGAAATAAATTTGGAGAAATTTCAGATTATTATCGTCTTCGAGTGATTCTTGGGCCAAAACAGCAAACGTCCATCCAGAGAACTTTTTCAAACACAAGTCTATGAAGTTTATGGTTTGTTTAGCTCACAGTCCAATCTAACAATTATTATTTTCGATTAGTTGATTAATCTGAGTGTGTTAGGAATTTTTTTACTTTGTTATGGATATTTTACTGTATTTGTGTGTGTATGTGTGTGTATATATATATATATACAGGGGTTGGACAATGAAACTGAAACACCTGGTTTTAGACCACAATAATTGATTAGTATCGTGTAGGGTCTCCTTTTGTGGCCAATACAGAGTCAGTTGGTCTTGGGAACGACATCTACAAGTCCTGCACAGTGGTCAGAGGGATTTCAACCATTCCTCTTGCAGGATAGTGGAAGGACACTACGTGATGCTGGTGGAGGAAAACGTTTCCTGACTCGCTCCTCCAAAACACAGTGGCTCAATAATATTTAGATCTGGTGACTGTGCAGGCCATGGGAGATGTTCAACTTCACTTTCATGTTCATCAAACCATCTTTCTCCAGTCTTGCTGTGTGTATTGGTCATCCTGATACACGGCACCGCCTTCAGGATACAATGTTTGAACCATTGGATGCACATGGTCCTCCAGAATGGTTCGGTAGTCTTTGGCAGTGACGCCCATCTAGCACAAGTATTGGGCCAAAACCATCACTGATCCACTCCCATGCTTCACTCTGGGCATGCAGCAGTCTGGGTGTTAGGCTTCTTTGGGGCTTCTCCACACCGTAATTCTCCCGGATGTGGGGAAAACAGTAAAGGTGGACTCATCAGAGAACAATACATGTCTCACATTGTCCACAGCCCAAGATTTAACTTTTATTAACATGTATTAACTTTACATGTTAATAATTTTAAAATCTGTGTTTGTGTGTGAAATACTCCCACAACTTTATATACACACAGATAAACCCATGTTTCAGTAGGCGTGGCCATCTTTGTGACGCACGTTAGGCTTATCCACGTAATTTTGATGTAATTAATCAATTACATCAACGTGTGGCCCACAGCCCTAATTAGCATATCTCCGTGTCAGCAACTGTTCCAGTCCTGTTTTATCAGTGGTTTTAAATTTTCTCGTTTATTTTCTGAAATAAAAGTCTTACATTCATTCAAGGAGACAGAACCTAGTTAGATCTTGTACGCAGGGCAGTAATCTGGGTGGTCCAATGGTGGACCCGCAGTGGAAAGCAGTCAGCAGGCTGCTGACCTCATCCGTCTAGCGGACCACCATGTGCTTGTTATCTGGAATGTTTGAGGTGGTTTGGCGACTGAGGAGTTCGGAGGGAGCTTTGGAGAGACTGAGTTGAGACACTTCTATCTGACTATTCAGCGTTTTAGTGACGTACGGTGGGTGGAGCCTCTCTGCTGACAACCAATCAGATCTACAAACCACCTGCTATCATCCAACAGCCTGCTCACTATGTTTGGATATGTAGATCCAGCAACGAGCTTAATGTACTTGGATGGAACTGCAGGAGAAAGCACAAGTTTGGCGGGAAATCAGACTGAAATGTGGGAGTGTAGTTGGACCATGCAGAAGAGTAATCTGGGTGGTCTGAGAGTGGACCCATTGGCGGCAGTGTGTAGGTTCGCATATGCATGGTGGGGGACGTGTCCCTTTGAGCATTTTGGGTTTAAAGAATCGTCCCTACCAATATTTCAGTGACCTCGTTTACATTGTGTTTGGAGTTGATAATTCCAGTTGTGCCTTCTAGACGCTGTTTAATCATACTTTAATTTGATTGGCTGTAAGAGAGGGCGCTCTCTGAACACCTGCAAATCATCACTGTCTGAAGAAAGACCAGCGTCTACAAAATGCTAACTTCAACAGGAGGGGCCAAAAACCTTTACTTTTAATGTAGATCAATGGAACCAATTTTAGTTTCTAAGCTTTTGGAGAATTTCTATTGGTGCAATCATCATGAAGTGTTGACACCTGAAAGGGCGACAGTAGAGTTTAAAGTATACAGGAGCTTCCTCACCTCCGAATCATAGACAGTAAACTAACTAGCCTGTAGACGAAGTTAGTTTTTTCTTATGACCCATTTTATGGTGTATATATATATATATAAACTGTGTGTTTTATGTGTTATTAGTGTACTGATAACTGATAACAGCACTAGAGGAGGATTCTGGATATATATATATATATATATATATATATATATATATATATATATATATATATATATATAAATATATAAACTGTGTGTTTTATGTGTTATTAGTGTACTGATAACTGATAACAGCACTAGAGGAGGATTCTGGATATATATATATATATATATATATATATATATATATATATATATATATATATATATATATAAACTGTGTGTTTTATGTGTTATTAGTGTACTGATAACTGATAACAGCACTAGAGGAGGATTCTGGATATATATATATATATATATATATATATATATATATATATATATATATATATATATATATAAATATATAAACTGTGTGTTTTATGTGTTATTAGTGTTCTGATAACTGATAACAGCACTAGAGGAGGATTCTGAAAATGGATTTGTTTATTAAAACATACACAAAAGGAATATTAGCGCTAGCAGCTGTTAGAAAGGTTTGCGGTGGTCATTAATCCGTCTACAGGAGTTTATAGTGGCTATAACAGGCTATTCAGTTAGTCATACTCACATGCTACTGTACCGTCACCTGGCTTCCTGTCAGTAAACAGACATGAATTCACTTTACAGGAAAGTTTAGAAAAGTTAACTGAGTCATTACGATGCACGTGTTCACTAGTCCGCCTCAGCTGGACACGCGAAGTTTAACGTATTACCAGAACACAGATTTATTACATGGACGCTCGTGTTGAGCGTTTCCCTTAATGTGTCCACCTCAATGTTCTCTACGTGAAGTCGGTGGTTAAACTAGACTAAAGCTAATGTTTAGTAGCTGTGACGTCTCTACAGATATAATAACTGAGCGTATTTCTTAGGTTTAATATGAACGACCAGTTTAACTCTCAGTCCACAGTTTCTTTCAGTTAGAAGCCAAATTGAAATTTGGTATTAGTACTAAATTAGTACTAAAAACAAGCAGCGTTCTTTAATACTCATTTAGTACCAACTGAGTATCAGTTATGTTAAAAATACCTGTGCTGCTCTGGAAGACTTTGGTTTCCCCCAAAGGAAAAACTTTGAAAAACAAGTGCCAACTTTACAGCAGAGGCCAAAAACAGTCCTTACTTTCAATGTAGATCAATGGAACCATTTTTCCAAGCTATTTTGGATCATGTCTATTGGTCCATTCATTATGAAATTTCGATACATTAGTTAATTATGTTAATTATGTAGAAAAATAAAAATTGCCCAAAAAAATACAGTAGAAACTCAATTTGGACTCATTCCAATTCAGAATAACTGAGTTGAGTTGATTTAGGTTGTCGATAATGCAGCTTCACTGTTAAGGAATCAGTTATTTTCGTGTCAAATTAGATTTTTTACTTGTAATAATAATAATTGAATTAATTAATTATTAATAATAAGTTCTGGTTCTGAAGAAACTGCAGGTTCAGAGCTAAACCGGACAGGATGGTAAACGAACCCTACGGACCGAGTCGTAGACGGGCGAGAATAACACGGACGCCACGTTTAGGAGTAGTTGAGCTTCCTGTTGATGAGCAGGCAGAAGGAGGACAGTGCCCCCCCGAGTTTGGAGGCCTCGCTGCAGGCCGTTGGGAGGAGGGTGTAGTCTGGAAGCTTCTGGAAGGCCTGGAGGAGGAACACAGGACCACTGTTATTTACCTGAAGGTGATATTTTACTCTGATTGAATTATTTATTTATTAACCACCTCAGATTTACACACACTCTCCACTGTATCAGCTCCACTGGAGAGTTCTGGTTGGTGGACTGGTCTCAGTCCAGCAGTGACACTGAGGTGTTTAAACACTCCGGCAGTGCTGCGAATGACCCACCTCCCTAAAAGTATCTGCTCTGTAGGGGGTCCTGTGGGGGTCCTGATCATTAAAGAACAGAGTAATAAAGTATACAGAGAATCAGATGAACTACAGTCTGTAAGTGGAGCTCCTGTATGGTCAGTGGAGCTGATATAGTGGACAGTGAGTGGAGATACAGTGTGTAAGTGGAGCTCCTGTATGGTCAGTGGAGCTGATACAGTGGACAGTGAGTGTAGTCAGGAGGAGGTGGTTCTAATGGTAGGCCAATCAGAACAGAGCTTATTTACATATATGAGTCTTAAAGGTACAGTACGCCTGTTTATGGTTATGTTTATGGTAATTATGATGAAAAGCGCTCCAGAGCAGAAGAGATCTTTAAACAAGCGTTTGATGGTTTCCTCCTAACGATCTGATCCCTTTATTCCTCCTTTATTTCTCTTCTTCCTCTCATCGCTGTCTGAAACTGCTTTCCTCTCTTTGTTTCTTTTCTGTCTCTGTGGTAATCAGCAGCTCTGAAGCTGTGCATTCCTCTAATGAAGGCTTAGAGAGCTGGAAACGTGGCGACTGTATGAATAATTAATTGATTGGAGTGAATCGGTGAGTCTGATAACGAGCACGCTCATTAATAAATCAGAGTTCTGAATGTAGAGTAGATGCAGAGAGAGAGAGAGAGAGAGGGGGGGGGGGTATGGAGAGAACTCAGAAGCAGGCCATGTCTTAATATAAACAGGTCTTACCACCATTTATTATTTTTATTATTATTATTATTATTATTATTATTATTATTATTATTAACATAACATTAGAACCACCTCCATATATCTACACTCACTGCCCACTGTATCAGCTCCACTGACCATACAGGAGCTCCACTTACAGACTGTAGTTCATCTGATTCTCTGTATACTTTATTACTCTGTTCTTTAATGATCAGGACCCCCACAGGACCCCCACAGAGCAGGTACTATTAGGGAGGTGGGTCATTCGGAGGTTTAGAGAGGTTTTGGTGGATCTTCATTCAGGTTTAGGAGGAACACTGCTGAAGTCAGTGACCCACATTAAGAGCAAGTGGTCAGTTTCACCAGCAGGGGGCGAGACTGGGTTACTACATTGCTTTGCTGGTTCCTGTTGTATCTGGAGCCGAGCCGAGAGCGCGGGGTGTGTTAGACTCACTGAGGGCCGTTTCTTTTCTTACCTCAGTACAAACCAACATCTGATTACATCTGATCAACAATCAGACTAACACTCCAAACACAGCACTGCTTACACTCACTGGCCACTTTATTAGAAACACCAACCTTGCACTGCCACAAACTGGCCACTTTATTAGAAACTCCAACCTTGTGCTTCCACTAACTGGTCACTTTATTAGAAACTCCAACCTTGTGCTTCCACTAACTGGCCACTTTATTAGAAACACCAACCCTGTGCTTTCATTAACTGGCCACTTTATTAGAAACACCAACCTTGTACTGCCACAAACTGGCCACTTTATTAAAAACACCCACCTTGTACTTCCACTAACTGTCCACTTTATTAGAAACACTTACCTTGTACTTCCACTAACTGGCCACTTTATTAGAAACTCCAACCTTGTGCTTCCACTAACTGGCCACTTTATTAGAAACACCTACCTTGTGCTTCCACTAACTGGCCACTTTATTAGAAACACCTACCTTGTACTTCCAGTAACTGGCCACTTTATTAGAAACACCAACCTTGTGCTTTCACTAACTGGCCACTTTATTAGAAACACCAACCTTGTGCTTTCATTAACTGGCCACTTTATTAGAAACACCAACCTTGTACTGCCACAAACTGGCCACTTTATTAAAAACACCCACCTTGTACTTTCACTAACTGGCCATTTTATTAGAAACACCTACCTTGTCCTTCCACTAACTGGCCACTTTATTAGAAACACCCACCTTGTACTTCCACTAACTGGCCACTTTATTAGAAACACCAACCTTGTGCTTCCACTAACAGGCCTCTTTATCAGAAACACCTACCTTGTACTTCGCCTAAGCGGCCACTTTATCAGAAACACCTACCTTGAATTTCACTTAACTGGCCACTTTATTAGGAACACCAACCTTGTACTTCCCCTTACTGGCCACTTTATTAGAAACACCCACCTGTACTTCCCCTTACTGGCCACTTTAGAAAGAGTAAAGAGTCCGACAGACTGGATGTGAGATGGGACACTACAGATAAGGAAACTCACAGGTACACTGTTGGGACACTCATCAGCGGTGGGGTGGAGGAGGTAGTCCACTTTCGACGGGCCACGCACGTACACGCAGTTAGCAGCCACGTCCTCCGGCACGGATAGAATGTCGTAGTGGTGGTCCGTCAGCTGCTCCATCATCTGCAGCAACACAGGCAGTACGGGACAGTTATTAGAGGACCTGTGTCTTCTAAAGATACCCTGACCACCATGGTCAGCAATGAAAGCACCACTAATGAGTAGCAGGACACGGCCTGCTCTTGGAGATCTACAGAAGACCACCCTTCCTTTATTTCCAGTCAAAGCAGCCACGTAGTTCAAATTCTTTATTTGTTAGATGTTTCTGAGGAGATTAGATATAAAACTCCTAACAACCTCCTGGAAGACCTGCTAGACCCACCAACACTGTCCCCATCAGATAAACAGCACTTTAATCTTTGAGAGTAAGGAGAACATCCAGCTCCAGCTTCAGACCTGAGAACATCCACAGGACTTTCTGTCCATCCTTCCACTGTGAGAAGACATCTCAACCCTGTCAGGGGTTTGAAAGGATGTGTAGCTGTTGAAGAAGCTCCTCACTGAGAAAAGGAGATACACACCAAACAAAGAAGCTGCTCTCAGAACAATAGACTGACCACCCCAGAGTCCAGAACCTCAACACCATTGAACGTGTTTATGGGTATTTGGATGCAGAGAAGCAACAAATGCCAAACCCACATCCAACTCTGTAATAACATGAAGAAGAACCACTGAGAGGAACTAAGACGTGTACTGCACCTGTTTAGATGTTAGGCTTTTCTGTTTAGTCTCAGAGTTGCTGCAGGACTAGGATTGAGAAGCACTGGTTTGAAAACAAAGCTAGCCCGCCTCCCAGACTGTTAGCTCTTAAAGCTAATGAGGTTACAACTGGACCAGAGGACCTCACGGGCGGAGTGAGTATCGTGTTTCCTCACTAATGGCCTTCAACAAGAGCAACTACCAGATTCCCTTCCATACAACGGGGTGGACAGCAAGGTCAGCAGTGAACCTGAGATAGAGCAGACCTTGAGAAAAGGTTAACCAAACCAAAGCTGCTCTGATGACGTTGTTATTGTTTATTTAACTGCCCACCATCAATCCAGGAAACTAATTTATGGAAGCGTATGTAGAAAATCACACAACTATCCTAAACTAGCAGTTCCTCAAAGAGACTAACCTCCAAAGCTCAGTCTGCACCATCCAAATAACCCCAAGCACGTTCAGTGGTGTTGAGGGTCTGGACTCTGGGGTGGTCAATGCATTGTTCTGACAGCAGCTTCTTTGTTGGATGTGTCTGTATCTTCTTTTCTCAGTGAGGAGCTTCTTGATCACCACCACATCCTTTCAGATCCATAGTGTTGAGTTGTGTGGACGGACAGAACACCAGTACTAGTATATGGATGTGATTGATTTTGTTGAGAACAGGCCAGTCAGTCTCTCACCCGCTGGGTTTTTTTGGCCCCCTCACTGTTACTGAAGATGATGGTTTCAGGACCTCCCATGGAGCAGATGTTCTTCAGGCGGGAGCCCCCACACACGGGTACCGTGGACACGGCAAAGTCCTGGAGGCACAAACAAGACATTGTTGCTGTTCTAGATTCTATCGTCAATGATATCCTCTCTCAAACATCTAAGTGTGTTTAAAGACGAGTGGAGATGAGAGCACCAACATCAGATGTTCCACCTTAGCATCTATGGTCAGACATTACAGACACTGTCCACTCTATCAGCTCCACTGACCATACAGGAGCTCCACTTACAGACTGTAGTTCATCTGATTCTCTGTATACTTTATTACTCTGTTCTTTAATGATCTGGACAGTGAGTGTAGATACATGGAGATGTTACTAATGAAGCTCTAAGCTGATTGTTAATGTTATCAGTGCTCAGCATATGTGTCACCAGTGTTGATAATTAAATTGCTTCTGAGTTGAAAACCCATTTGGGGCTTTGAAGTGACTTAAAAATACAGAGACTGTACATGGAAAACAGCCTGAGGTCCATCTAAACTGTCAGGCATGTGGAGGTCATGCTGTCTGCAACCTGTATTTGAATATCTAAATCCACCGAGGCCAAAGCTCCAACTGCAGGAGCTTCTCATTCAAAGCAGGAACTGATTTAAATTCTAAAGCCTGTCGGACGCTGGTGGCATGTTTTGGAACAGAGCGAGGAACCGTGTGCATCTCACCAGTGAAAATGTGTATATACCAACACTGTGTTTTCAAAGGAGACCAAGTATACTTTATTTTTTTCTCTTTAATTTTATTTATTATAGTTGTTTTGTGCATGTAAACATTATGTCAAGTCATACACGCCAGAGAAAGAAAGTTCCTCCAACAGAAACCACTTTTCTCAGCTGCCTTGTTTAAATTCCAGCCCTTTATTCTGTTACATGGTGACATCATCTTGTAACACAGTTATTATTAATGCCTGCCTACCAACCAGCTCAGCACACCCTCATATAACCCACAGTAGCTCTCTGTAAACTAGTAAAAACTGACCAGTCTGCTCCAGTCTGGCCTTCAAAGGTAGATCAACCAGCTTGTTCTGCCAGACTTTCAGGTTTCAGACTCTGACTCAAACTGATACAGTAGAACCAACACCACTGTCGGAACAGCCACAGCAGTGTGTGTGTGTGTGTGGGGGTGGGGGGAGGGGGGGGCTTGTAGCTGGATACTGCTCTGGCGGTTGACCAGTCAGAACAGAGTGGGCAAGCTGACTAATCAGAATACACTATGCTCATTGGGTGGCGGAGCTTACAAGATACAGGAGAGTGAATACAGACGTACAGGATAGTAAGAAAAATACTGTTTTGGGAAAATTGATGCATGTAAATCTGTTCTAACAGAACCCAAACACACAGTTATCAACACTGAAAATTAACAAAATAGGTCCCTTTTATACAAACAAGAGTGTTCAGTCCATCTATTTTGAAAAAAAAAACTTTTCATACTGATGTTTATCAGACGAGAATATAACTAAAATATAAAAAAAATATTATTTGACCCATTTGATGAAAGAGTCAGAGATAAATAAACCTAAATGAGGAAAGAATGCTAAATATAAATACTTGGTTATACCTAACGGTACAATAACTAATAAATTAAATGAATTAAAGTATATACACAGAATGGAACACTGTGATGTTGAAGCTTGAATGACTTGAATGACAAAGCTGAAGCACTGAAATTGGGCACTGCACCTGTTTGAGATAAGGTTGTTGATGATTGCTGTTTGAAACCAAAAGCTAAAGTCAAGGGTTTTGTCCTACTGAGCTCCTACATAGGCAGCAATGTAAGTCATAGTATGCGCTCCCAACATGTAGACTGTCCCAATTCTTACATACCTTAAACATACTGTCTACTGAGGAACCTTATTTAGACCTGATTTTAAAGAAGCATTGAACGCTTCCTCAGCCGCTAAGACAATCCCATGATGCAACACAGGCAGAACTTTTTCCCAATATGGCGGACAAAAGCGGAGCTACTAGCGGACAAATCATCTTGTAAGTTGTTCCGATTCTCTCTGGTGTTTTAATGTGTTTCTTGTCATAAAAGCACACACATTGTTTTGCAGTTTTCTACTCGAGACATTAGCATTTATGCTAGCGGATTTTTAAGCCTCGGGCTATTGTTTTGGATGCTGGCTGGTAACTTAGCAACCAGCTAAACCACCGGTGGCGGGCTGCAGTGGGCGGGAACAAGCCGTGACGCAGTCTCTCTCTAACTAGAGCGTCTCAGTAATCTGTTTTATGAGGAGAGATGAGGAGAGAACACTGCTACTTACACAGCTGCTACCTAGACAGCCTACTTAGACACTCAGTAGGGTTTGAGACACACCCAAGGACTTTGGTGTGACACTAAATGCTGGTTTATGGTTGGATTCAATGTAAACAATGTTTACAAAGAAGATGCAGACACCTGCTGCTTCACGCTGTTGGTCCTGTTAAGCACAATCCACTGTTTTTCAGGGTTCTTTTAAGGTTCTTCCACGGCATTGCTCTGAAAACCTTAAGTTGTCTACAAACTTTTGTGGAGCAGCATAACAGGCACAACCAAAGCAGCCCACCTCATCTTATATACCGTAGCTGGACGATTGATGAGCTTCATCTCCAGCTTCTGAAGCTCCACAAGGTTCTTACCCTGAATGTATCCGCCAGCACTTCGGCCCCGCGGTGGTTGGTATGTTTGGAGATTCCTACGAAAAACTCCCTCCCAGTGAAGAGAACATCACTGCCCTCCAGAGTGGCCCCTCCTGAGCCCCCCTCCTCCACTCCCATCTCCACCACCGTCAGGTTCAGCTCGTTCAGGACCCGCCTCACCGCCTCCGCCTGGACGGTACACACACACACATACACAGACACAAACACAATCAATTATCAGATCACGTTGGATACATAAACAATGAGACATTATATGATGTACATGATATCTCGTTAAACTCTTGACAACCGTTGACAATCATTGGCTCCCAGAGAGAAACGTGGGATTGCTGCCCTATAAAGAGGCTCTCAGAGGCTACTGTTGGGTCGTGTACCTCCTGGTGAGGGATCTTCTAGACCTGCTGCCTCTACGATACTTATTGTGTCCAGTCGATAGTCTTTGAGAGGAGCATCATCAGACTGAAAAAAGCAGAAGGTCGTTTCCACAAACTGCCCACCATCTAGTCTGTTCTGACCAAGTTGTTAAGAGCAGTGGTTACTTGAGGATGTGCACACACAGTGCACAGGCTCTGGACCACCCAGACA
>CM038702.1:67239008-67244008 GCA_021613375.1 Megaleporinus macrocephalus | reverse complement strand
TACGTATATGTAGGAAAACATTGACACTGTGTTTCATTTTCACGGCGGCGTAGATTAGAGGGCGGATCAAGGATCAGGATAAGCTGAGATTATCTGATCCTGCACCGCTGCGCTCCCACCCTGCTCCACATTTCAGCGTCCTCCCGCTCCGGCGCGCCCACGCTAACCTCGCGCGGCGCCCGCTAATGAGCCGATGAGTCGCAGCAGGTGTGTTAAAGGAGGGGAGACTGGATGGGCCAGTGTGGAAGACGATGCTCAGCTCGCGTCTCCACCCAGCTGTAAACCCACTGCAAGCCCTGGCCAGTAGCTGGGCTGTGGACTTGGCAGGCTCGGTGGGAAGGGAAGAGGATATAAACTGGCTGTGGACAAGAGGCTGATTGTTCTGAGCTGCATTGTTTTGGAAGATCAAACCGTGTGATTTATATTCTCATCTCTAAACAATATCCTGCTATTTAAGATCATCCTCAAACTCATCAACCCATCAAATTAGTCTCACTGCTGTAGGAATATTATAAGACTGAACCACATTCAGCAAAAGTTTGAGGCACTTGAGAACATAATTATATTTAATAGCTATTTTTTCATACAGAAATCTTTTATTTACTCAGTAAATACTTTATTATTAAATATTAAACAGAATTAATAGAGTAAGTAGAGCTTTTCCATATGTCAGTGTGTTTATTGAACCCTTTCCAAGCTTCTCCTTCTCTAAACAACCCAGTATTATTATCAGTTCTCATCTAATACCTGCTTTGACTGCTCAGTACTTCATTAAGATAAATCAAGATTGCTGCTAAATGAACTGAATACATTCATACAATGTCTGGGGCGTCCAGGAGAAATCTGGAACCTAACTTTGTTCTTCAAACTGGCTAAAACTGGCTTCCTATTCACTCTGGGGGTATGATATGTTTAACGATACGGGGGGTATGATTCGATATATCATAAATTCTTTGAATATTTAAACGGTTATTATATAAAAGTGGGGCAATCAGAAATACAGTCATTGTAGCAAAATAGCTCAATACACACACATACACACACCCTATTGAGCCATGCACACATACTGTACATACAACAGGGGCAGTGAAACATTCACACACACACACACACACACACACACACACACACACACACACACACACACACTAAGATAAAGCACTCTAAGATTATGTAGGACTACATATGACTGCAAAAGTCTATTTCAGACTACGTAAAACACTCTAAGACTACACAGGACTACATATGACTGTGTAAGACTATTTTAGACTACATAAAGTATTCTAAGACTGCATAGGACTACATATGACTGCGTAAGACTATTTTAGACTACATAAAGCACTTTGAGACTACATACAACTGCTTGAGAGTATTTTTGACTACATACAGCACTCTAAGACTACACAGGACTACACATCACTGTGTAAGACTATTTTAGACTACATAAAGTATTCTAAGACTACACAGGACTACACATCACTGTGTAAGACTATTTTAGACTACATAAAGTATTCTAAGACTGCATAGGACTACACATCACTGTGTAAGACTATTTTAGACTACATAAAGTATTCTAAGACTGCATAGGACTACACATCACTGTGTAAGACTATTTTAGACTACATAAAGTATTCTAAGACTACACAGGACTACACATCACTGTGTAAGACTATTTTAGACTACATAAAGTATTCTAAGACTGCATAGGACTACATATGACTACGTAAGACTATTTTAGACTACATAAAGTATTCTAAGACTGCATAGGACTACATATGACTACATAAGACTATTTTAGACTACATAAAGTATTCTAAGACTGCATAGGACTACATATGACTGTGTAAGACTATTTTAGACTACATAAAGTATTCTAAGACTGCATAGGACTACATATGACTGCGTAAGACTATTTTAGACTACATAAAGTATTCTAAGGCTACAAAGGGCTACATATGATTGTGTAAGACTATTTCAGACTACATAAAGCACTCAAAAACTACATAAGACTACATATGACTGTGTAAGACTATTTTAGATTACATAAAGCACTCTAAGATTATGTAGGACTACATATGACTGCGTAAGACTAATTTAGACTACACTCTAAAACTACATACTCCTACACCTACATAATCTATGTTAACACCATAAAGTCAGATAAAGACTTTATAATGCATGCAGGGATATTTAAGACTATATAAAGCCTATCTGACACAATATAAGACTTTATAAGGCTATATAGCATATAACACAATGTAAAAGTATATATATATATATTACAATACAGCATCATTTAAGCCTATATTAAAAAATTAGTTTTATTTTACTGGATTACACACTTTCGAACATCATGAACTTGTTTAGCATTTATTTGGTTAACAGGTAGTGATAGTAGTTTAAAGAGGTGATGAAACCATTCTGGTTCCATTGACTTACATTGAAAGTAAAGCCCATATATATATATATATATATATATATATATAATATATAATATATATATATATATATATATATATATATATATATATATATATACTGGTATATATACTGGTCAGATTTTAGATGTCGCCACTCGCCAGCATGGCCTTTTCTGTAGTGCAGCAGGAAACAGTCAGCCTGAACACAGACTTTGTGTTACTTTGCAGCAACAAGTGACAAACCCAACAGGTTCGGCCAACTGCAGAACAAGCCCGCTGTAAGTTTCAGCCTCGCTCCTCCAAACAAGTGACAACAACAGCTGAAGCTCTGGAGCGAGAGGGCAGAGATTAAACCCTGCACAGGGAAGACAAACACTCTAGACACAGCCGAGCTCACACGACTACATCATGCTAAGGCTATGCTGTGGCAGAGCCAGGGCTGCACAGTCCCACACTTCAGAGCCGGACTTCGGGACAGTACAGAGTGAAAAAGGAGTGAGCGTTTACCCCTCTGAGCAGCGGGTGAGCTCCTTACCTTACAGCTTTAAAGCTTTGCAGGCAGTGGGTTGCGTTTTCATGGGGAGTTAGTCCTCTTTCACTCGGCACAGCTCCCGTCCCGTCTGCTTCATGTCTTCTCCCACACCCACACAGCCCGTTATTCTCCCTCCTCCCTCCTCCCTCCCTCTTTGTCTCCACTCCCTTTTTCTCCACTTCCCTTCCCTGTCCCCTTTTCAACCCCCTTTCTCTCCTCTCTCCCTCCTCCTGTCTCTCTGCCCCTCCCTCTCTCCCTCCCTCTGTTCCCCATCCCCCTTTCCTCAACTCCTGCTCAACTCCCTCTGGACGGACTTTACTGCTTTAACACATGGCGCCTGGTGAAACAGAGGATACCTAGTGCTACATGACATGATGGTAGTCCATAAGACTACATAAGACAGTATAAGACTACATAGGACTACATAGCACTATTTCACACTATATAAGACACTCCAAGACTACACAGGACTTCATAGGACTATGTAAGACTGTTTCAGACTACATAAGACACTGCAAGACTACATAGGACTACAGAGGACTGTGTAAGACTATTTCAGACTACATAAGACGCAGCAAGACTAGATAGGACTACATAGGACAGCGTAAGACCTATAAGTCTATATAACAGCATGTAAGACTATATAAGACTAGATAAGTCTATATAACACCCTTTAAGACTATATAAGTCTTGATAAGTCTATGTAACACCCTGTAAGACTATATACATCTAGCTAAGTCTATATAACACCCCGTAAGACTATATAAGTCTAGCTAAGTCTATATAACACCCTGTAAGACTACATAAGTCTAGCTAAGTCTATATAACACCCTGTAAGACTACATAAGTCTAGATAAATCTATATAACACCCTGTAAAACTCTATAAGACTAGATAAATCTATATAACACCCTGTAAGACTATATAAGTCTTGATAAGTCTATGTAACACCCTGTAAGACTATATACATCTAGCTAAGTCTATATAACACCCCGTAAGACTATATAAGTCTAGCTAAGTCTATATAACACCCTGTAAGACTACATAAGTCTAGCTAAGTCTATATAACACCCTGTAAGACTGTATAAGTCTAGATAAATCTATATAACACCCTGTAAAACTCTATAAGACTAGATAAATCTATATAACACCCTGTAAGACTATATAAGTCTTGATAAGTCTATGTAACACCCTGTAAGACTATATACATCTAGCTAAGTCTATATAACACCCTGTAAGACTATATAAGTCTAGCTAAGTCTATATAACACCCTGTAAGACTATATAAGACTAGATAAGTCTATATAACACCCTTTAAGACTATATAAGTCTTGATAAGTCTATGTAACACCCTGTAAGACTATATACATCTAGCTAAGTCTATATAACACCCCGTAAGACTATATAAGTCTAGCTAAGTCTATATAACACCCTGTAAGACTACATAAGTCTAGCTAAGTCTATATAACACCCTGTAAGACTACATAAGTCTAGCTAAGTCTATATAACACCCTGTAAGACTGTATAAGTCTAGATAAATCTATATAACACCCTGTAAGACTACATAAGTCTAGCTAAGTCTATATAACACCCTGTAAGACTGTATAAGTCTAGATAAATCTATATAACACCCTGTAAGACTATATAAGACTAGATAAATCTATATAACACCCTGTAAGACTATATAAGACTAGATAAATCTATATAACACCCTGTAAGACTATATAAGACTAGCTAAGTCTATATAACACCCTTTAAGACTATATAAGTCTTGATAAGTCTATGTAACACCCTGTAAGACTATATACATCTAGCTAAGTCTATATAACACCCTGTAAGACTACATAAGTCTAGCTAAGTCTATATAACACCCTGTAAGACTACATAAGTCTAGCTAAGTCTATATAACACCCTGTAAGACTGTATAAGTCTAGATAAATCTATATAACACCCTGTAAAACTCTATAAGACTAGATAAATCTATATAACACCCTGTAAAACTCTATAAGACTAGATAAATCTATATAACACCCTGTAAGACTGTAAGAC
>CM038702.1:67231508-67236508 GCA_021613375.1 Megaleporinus macrocephalus | reverse complement strand
ATATACACATACACTCTTATACACACACATGCACACATACATATACACATACACTCTTACACACACATACACACACATGCACACATACATATACACATACACTCTTACACACACATCCACACACTCTTTCCAACATACACCTGGACTAATCTACACTCTCTACAACATACACCTGGACTAATCTACACTCTCTACAACATACACCTGGACTAATCTACACTCTCTACAACATACACCTGGACTGACATAGACTCCCTACAACATACATACACCTGGACTAACCTAGACCCTCTACAACATACACCTGGACTAACCTAGACCCTCTACAACATACACCTGGACTAACCTAGACCCTCTACAACATACACCTGGACTAATCTACACTCTCTACAACATACACCTGGACTAATCTACACTCTCTACAACATACACCTGGACTAATCTACACTCTCTACAACATACACCTGGACTAATCTACACTCTCTACAACATACACCTGGACTGACATAGACTCCCTACAACATACATACACCTGGACTAACCTAGACCCTCTACAACATACACCTGGACTAACCTAGACCCTCTACAACATACACCTGGACTAACCTAGACCCTCTACAACATACACCTGGACTAATGTAGACTCTCTCCAACATACACCTGGACTAATCTAGACACCTTTGTGCTTTACACCTGGACTAATCTAGACTCCTTTCTATGTTGCACCTGGACTAATGTACACTCCAGAGGTATGTTGGAGACGGTCTAGATTAGTCCAGGTGTATGTTGGAAAGAGTGTAGATTAGTCCCAGTATATGTTGGAGAGGGTCTAGATTAATACAATCTCCAACACACACCTGGACTAATCCACACTCTCTCATCCACTCTCTAATCCACACGCACCTCAGCTCTCCTGTTTCCACCAGAACTGTCTGTCGGGAGCTTCACAGGGTCTGACCACTGTGCAGGACTTGTATATGTCGTTCCCAAGACGAATTGACGCTGTATTGGCCGCAAAAGGAGGCCCTACACCATACTCATAAATTATTGTGGTCTAAAACCAGGTGTTTCAGTTTCATTGTCCAACTCCTGTAAATGCAGTGAGCAATTATATAAACTGGTGCTTGTTGTTATTATAACAAATATTTCAGATCTGTTACGTTTAGGTAGGGTATAAATATCTAGGTGATCCCCCATCGGTATCAGTATCAGCATCAGTGATACCTGCCCTGTATTTACTTGGTATCGGATCGATACCAAATTTTGCAGAATCGCACACCACACAGTGTTTAAACCCTCCAGCAGCAGTGCTGTGTCTGATCCACTCACACTAGCACAGCACACACTAATACACCACCACCACGTCAGTGTTACTGCAGTGCTGATGAGTGTGTGTGTAGTGTGTAGTAAACAGTCTGTCCTGGTTGGACCTCCATCACAAGACCAAATAATCAGTCAGTTGACTTTCCTTCTGCTTCTCATTTAACCATAATGCAGTTACTCTCTCTCTCTCTCTCTCTCTCTCTCTCTGTCACGTGTAGTCTGTCTACACACTCTTTAAAGTACTGTCTCATATAAAAACTATCAATATAACTATTATTAGTAGTATACTTTACAGTATAACTCTATAACTTTAATACAGTTTAAAGCAGAAGCGGCTGATATCCATATTAATATCTTCTACTTCACATTCGTTGCATGGACTTCTGCCCAGTTTCACAGCGCTCTGAGTTACAGGGCTGGTGAAGGGAGGAGACATCTCAGCACACAGAGAGGCTTCAGACAACAACGAGACACTGAGCTAAGAGTGCAGCAAGAGACTGTCAGCCAGGCCAGAGAGGCAGAGGAGGGAAAGCTGGAAAAGGAGAGATTAAATGAGATTTTTAGACCTCAGGAGAGAAGAAGAGAAAAGAGGTACAGAGAGAGAGAGAAAGTGAAGTGTAAGTTGCTTTGTGAAGTCTAAGCTGATCATCATGATTGGATCCTCAAGCTCACTCGTCCTCCTGATGTGCTGTCTGCCTTTAGCAGGTAGGACCACATGCACACTCTTGATGATGTATGTATGGTCAGGATGTTTAGGTCATGTATATGTTTTATACGTGTATGATTGGCTTTTTTAACCATACATAAAACCTTATGTCTCTAACTTTAGATGACACTGAGAAACTTTCCTCATTAGAGAAGTTAATGGATAAAGAAGTTGGTTTGGATGCTGATAGATAGATAGATAGATAGATAGATAGAAATGATTTGACTGCTCAGTACTTCATTAAGCTAAATCAAGATTGCTGCTGAAGGAACTGAATACATTCATACAATGTCTGGGGCGTCCAGGAGAAATCTGGAACTACACTTTGTTCTTCAAACTGGAGCTCAAAATATGATCTACTTCTCTCACAATAACATATTCATGCTTGTTATGCTATCAGCTAACTATCAGCCTAGACTCCTGCACAGTAGTGTATATTTATCTATGTGTATATTGGTATTTGGTTTCTAGACCTTAACAATAGCTGCTTGTTGTTTGTGTGTTCTAATTTTCTGTGACTGGCCAGGCGTGACTCTGAATGTGGTAGACAGACAGACTGCCCATGCGTAGGGGTGTAGAAAGACAAACTCTTTCCTCAGCATGAAGTGCTTAATTATGGCTGTGATTTAGTCCAGTACCCCGTTTCTCCTCTATATTTAAAACTGTATACTATAAGCCTCCACGCTTCTGGGAAGATGTTCCACAAGATTTCGGAGTGTCTGTGGGAATTTGTGGCTGGTCAGTCAGAAAAGCATTTGACACTGATGTTGGACAAGAAGGCCTGGCTGACAGTCAGCACCCCAAGGGTGTTCAGTGGGGTTGAGTTTACTGGAGTTTCAAACTCCTAAAACCTGATCTTTATGGATCCAGAGTCCAGTGGTGGAGCTTTACACCAGTCCAGAGTCCAGTGGTGGAGCTGTACACCACTCCAGAGTCCAGTGTTTGAGCTTTACACCACTCCAGAGTCCAGTGGTTGAGCTTTACACTAGTCCAGAGTCCGGTGGTGGAGCTTTACACTACTCCAGAATCCAGTGGTGGAGCTTTACACCACTCTAGAGTCCAGTGGTGGAGCTTTACACCACTCCAGAGTCCAGTGGTGGAGCTTTATGCTACTCCAGAGTCCAGTGGTGAAGCATAACACCACTCCAGAGTCCATTGGTGAAGCTTTAACCCAACTCCAGAGTTCAGTGGTGGAGTTTTATACTACTCCAGAGTCCAGTGGTGGAGCATACCACCAATCCAGAGTCCAGTGGTGGAGCTTTACACTACTCCAGAGTCCAGTGGTGGAGCTTTGAACCAATCCAGGCTCCAGTGTTTGAGCTTTACACCACTCCAGAGTCAGCACCCCAAGGGTGTTCAGAGTCAGCACCCGAAGGGTGTTCAGTGGGGTTGAGTTTACTGGAGTTCCAAACTCCTAAAACCTGATCTTTATGGATCCAGAGTCCAGTGGTGGAGCTTTACACCAGTCCAGAGTCCAGTGGTGGAGCTGTACACCAGTCCAGAGTCCAGTGTTTGAGCTTTACACCACTCCAGAGTCCAGTGGTGGAGCTTTACACTAGTCCAGAGTCTAGTGGCGGAGCTTTACACTACTCCAGAATCCAATGGTGGAGCTTTACACCACTCTAGAGTCCAGTGGTGGAGCTTTACACTAGTCCAGAGTCTAGTGGCGGAGCTTTACACTACTCCAGAATCCAATGGTGGAGCTTTACACCACTCTAGAGTCCAGTGGTGGAGCTTTAACCCAACTCCAGAGCTCCAGTGGTGGAGCTTTACACCATTCCTGAGTCCAGTGGTGGAGCTTTACACCACTCAAGCCGACGCTTGGCATTGCACATAGTGATCTAAGTCTCATGTGCAGCTACTTAGTCATGGACACCCTCAGCTGAAGTTCTTGTGCTGATGTGGCTTTTAGACTTAGTCTAACCAATCAGAGGATGAGCGGTTGTTGCTAGTTGATGCTTATATTTCACAGCAAAACCACACGTGCCATAGGCAGCTCTTACACTTATTGCAAAGGTGGCATCCTTTGGCAGTACCCCTTTATTTGTACATAATGAATTTTTTGTGCAAAGAGGCCTCATTCAGTAGCACTGCCTTCACTGAGCTCATCAGAACTCTACAGGCAACAAATATCCAGTGTTAAGAACAGCATATATGAAAAAATTTACATGATACAGGAATTTTACCTAATGTCTAAAAACAGGAATTCTACCCAATGTCTAAAAGCAGGAATCTACCTAAAGTCTAAAAACAGGAATTCTACCCAATGCTTAAACACAGGAATTCTACCCAATGCTTAAAAACAGGAATTCTACCCAATGCTTAAAAACAGGAATTCTACCTAATGTCTAAAAACAGGAATTCTACCTAAAGTCTAAAAACAGGAATTCTACCCAATGCTTAAAAACAGGAATTCTACCCAATGCTTAAAAACAGGAATTCTACCTAATGTCTAAAAACAGGAATTCTACCTAAAGTCTAAAAACAGGAATTCTACCCAATGCTTAAAAACAGGAATTCTACCCAAAACTTCAACATGAGAACTTTTTTAGTAGAATGTCGACTTAAACTCTCTCTCTCTCTCTCTCTCTCTCTCTCTCTCTCTCTCTCTCTCTCTCTCTCTCTCTCTCTCAGTGATGTCACTGACATGTTACACATGCATGTTTCCGGCTATCTCTCCACTGGACTGTCTGAAGTTTCCTCAGGAGTGTTCCGCAGGTCAGCGCTGTCTGTCCAGTGTTGCTACGGGAGTCAGAGGTGAGACAACACACTCATACACACACAGTGAGTGGAAGTATGTCACGGCTGAGTAATAGAGAGATGAGTTTGCTTTTAAATAAACTATATTTTAAAAAATGTAAACACAAACGAAAGGCAAACGGACGGGATACAAAGACACATACCAAGATACATTAAGACAACTATCACGACACATCTAAAGACAATGACCAACCAAGACAGAGGGCAAACA